>JAODAL010026769.1:0-56157 GCA_025379985.1 Phyllomedusa bahiana | reverse complement strand
ACATGAGTATTCAAATGAAAATTCAGCTAGATATGTAGTGTTGAGATCAGGATCTGCCGTAATTCAATTGTGTAGCCAGGGCAGTTCCTAGGCTAAATTTCACTCAGGGCGAGGTGAAGAAATTTCCCCCCCCCTCCCCCGTAACATATTGCGCCACTATGCGACACATTGCATCACCATCAACCAAAGCCAAAATATACAAAAAGCTTTACCACAATGTGCTACGTATAAAACTACTAAATAAGTCATACAGTTACCAAATAACACGGCTACACCAACCAGAATCCCAAGACCACATATCACCAACACACAGTGACCAAATAATACCACCACACCATGACCACATATCACCACCATATAGTGACCGAATAATACAAACTGACCATTACTGAGTATAAACCATTATACTACAACCAATATTACCGGCGTACAGTGACCATACAGAGATGGATACCAGCTGTACACAGGCTTTGCAGACATATAAATGATTACAGTAAAGTCATATCTAGTGACTCACAGGAGACGTCTCTGAAGAGTTGTTCTCTTTCTCTTCTTCTTTTCCATCTGTCCCAGACGCCATGATGACTACTCCCGACTCTTCACTGTAAAATTTACAAAACAAATATCTTAAGACTCCTCAATTTATCAGCACTTCTCTACCAATTCCTATCTCTATACAAACTCCCCATCTATAGCACCTCATATGGTAGCCATGTAATATGCCCCCTGTAGCCAGTAGTGCCCCCTGTAGCCAGATGCCCCCTGTAGCCAGTTGATATCCCCCCTGTAGCAGTGATGCCCCCCTGTAGCCAGTGATGCCCCTGTAGCCAGTGATGCCCCCCTGTAGCCAGTGATGCCCCTGTAGCCAGTGATTCCCCTGTAGCCAGTGATGCCCCTTGAGCCAGTGATGCCCCTGTACCAGTGATCCCCCTGTAGCCAGTAAGCCCCTGTAGCCGAGTAGCCCCATGTAGCCAGTGATGCCCCCTGTAGCCAGTAGATGCCCCCCTGTAGCCAGTGATGCCCCCTGTAGCCAGTAGATGCCCCCTGTAGCCAGTAGATGCCCCCCTGTAGCCAGTAATGCCCCTGTAGCCAGTGATGCCCCCTGTACCAGTATGCCCCCCTGACCAGTAGATGCCCCTGTAGCAGTGACCCCCTCCAGTGATGTCCCCTGTAGCCAGTGATGCCCCCTTTAGCCAGTGATGCTCCCCTTGTAGCCAGTTGATGCCCCCTGTAGCCAGTGATGCCCCCTGTAAGCAGTGATGCTCCTGTAGCCAGTGATGCCCCCTGTAGCCAGTAGATGCCCCCCCTGTAGCCAGTGATGCCCCCCTGTAGCCAGTGATGCCCCCCTGTAGCCAGTGATGCCCCCCTTGTAGCCAGTAGATGCCCCCCTGTAGCCAGTAGATGCCCCCCTGTAGCCAGTGATGCCCCCTTTTAGCCAGTAGATGCCCCCTGTAGCCAGTAGATGCCCCCCTGTAGCCAGTATGCCCCCTGTAGCCAGTGATGCCCCCCTGTAGCCAGTGATGCCCCCTGTAGCCAGTGATGCCCCCTGTAGCCAGTAGATGCCCCCCTGTAGCCAGTGATGCCCCCTGTAGCCAGTGATGCCCCCTGTAGCCAGTGATGCCCCCTGTAGCCAGTGATGCCCCCCTGTAGCCAGTGATGCCCCCTGTAGCCAGTGATGCCCCCTGTAACTCATTATAAAATAACAAAAGAGTACTCACCTGGGTCCGCGCCTTCCCGGTCCGGAGCTGCTGAGCTGTGTAAGCAGCGTGACGTCATCACGCTGCTTACACTGCACGCAGCTCCCAGGGATCTCCTCGGCGGCAGAGCTGCCAGCCGAGGAGATCGAGCGTCGCAGGGGGCGCGTGTGAAAGCTGTGCGCCCCCTGCGACGTGTAGTACGCTCATGACGCCGATACATACAGGGGAGGAGGCAGGACGGGAATGATCCCCCCCGCCTCCCCCCTGGACAACAGCTGCGCTGCTCTGCCGACTTTTAAAAAAACAGCCGCGCAATTCAAAAGCGACCCCCGGGGGTGGGCGGGCGAGGGGGTCGTGGCGCCCCCCTCCCCCCCCCCCCCCGCCCCAAGGAACCCCCCCGTGTAAACCCCCCACCCCAAAAGGGCCCTAATCTAAACAAACCCATAGTTTTTTCCTTTGAAAAAAGAAAATTGAACTCCCTAGAAAGAATTTTTTTTTTGTATGGCCTAATTTCTGTTGGAAAACTCTAGTTGACAGCATTTTTAAATATAGAGAAATAAAATGTATACTTCCACATGTTGCCCAAATGTAGGCCAAGGGGCCCAACGATTTTAGAAAAACTTTAAAAATTTAAGGGCCCTTTCAGCACAAACTGTATAGGGTTTTAAATTTGATGGGGGAAGCTTCCCAAATTAAATAATAAACATTTTCACCATTCATCATTTTTAAAAATTTTGTATCATTTTTTTTTTTAGCCTCTACCCTAGGGGAACCATAGGGGTACAGTCATCTCCAGGGATACAACCAATGAGAAGGCTCGTCTTGGAGCACATGCTGAACATCTAGCCCCACAACTGTCAGGCCCTCTTTCCAGCCCTATAATCACCCCACCAAAACTTTTCAATTTTTAAAATCAGCCATCAGGGAGAGTTGAAGCTGCGTTGCATGTAGGCCCCCATCCCCAAAAATTTGCTGGGAAAAACGCCCTTTTTGATCAACCAACCCCCCCCTTCAAAAAAAGGTCACATTTTCCCCAAAAACCTCACTACACCCCCAACTGGGAACCTCGGGAAGAAATTTAAATTTGAGGTTTTGACATCCCCCCAGCTTTCCGGGGGGAACTTTACATACCAATTCAAAATCCAGGAGAGCTGGAGTACGCCAAACTGTGCATGACCTAAACTAAAAACACAACTACCAAAAATTTCCAAACCATATATTTGACCATATTTTGGTTAATTACCATTGCACCGGGCTTTTGCAGACCTTATTACCACCAAAATTTTTAAAAAAAGGGGTAGTTTCCCAAATGTAACGGGATTTTTAAGTACACAGGCTCAGCATACTAATTTTTTTACCCCCAAAGGGCATTCCCATATAGGTTTTAAGTCCCAATTTGGGCCCAAAAGGCCTTCGGATGTATTTTTACCCCCATACGGGCCCCAAAATTTTTTTTGGAAGATACAAGGGGTAATGGCACTGCAAAACGGGTAAAATTACCTCCATAAATTTGACCAAACAGTGGTAAAATCCCCAGTGTTCACAGGCCCCTCCCGACTAAAAAACCCCCCATACAATGACCATATAGGGGTAGATACCATGTTCCCCAGCTCTGCAACATTTACATTTTAACAAAAAAGGGACCCCCCAGGCATTTTCATGACTGTAATTTTTCTTTTCCCCTTTTTGTTTCCATCCGTGTAGACTGCCATGGTAATTCCTCGACCACACTTGCCCCTAAAAAATGAAACCAAAACGAACATCTTAGAATTATAATTTTTTCCAGCACTTCCCTATCTGTGGCCAACACTTTAGAAACACCACATGGGGTGATAGGCTGGGAGGTTGTGGGGTGATAGTGGCAGGCCCCTGAACTTCAGAGTTTCAGGGGATTTAAGTTTATATATCAAACTTTCATGTTTTCCCCCTTTTGGGCTATGCCAAACACATTAGAATTAAAGTTGGACCAAAGGGGTTTATTGATTTCTTCAATAAAAAGGGGAAAGAGGGGTGTTGTTGGGAATTTTTTTTTAAAATTTTTAAAAAAAAGCAATTTGGGGCCCTTTTTTCCCCCTTTTAAAATTTCCGTGGGGAGTAATGGAGGCATCTGACAGATACAGTTTGGTATCAACCAGCGGTGGTTTATGTCACCCCAAGGCTGACACTAACCTTGTGTGACTATTACCCCAGTACCCTACGCACCATTGGTACTGGGTAGAGTTGGGTTACCATTAAAAGGACCGTCTAATGTTTATTTGGGCCCTTCTGGAGTGACTTTCGGGCTGGTATTTTTAAATTAAAAGGGGCTAATATGTAAAAAAACCCTTTTCCCCTTCGAAAGTAACAGGCGGGAGTTGTCAGTTTTACCTTGGCTGTTTATGGCAGATGGGGGGAACCCCATGTTTATTTTTTAAAAATATTTATTTATGGAGAATCCTAAATTTGGGAACCCCTGTAATCATTACAAGGGGAAAAGCCCATGGGAAAAATTCTCCAAAAAAAAAAATAATTTTTGGGGGGAAAAAAAAAACTTTTAACCCCCCCCATTTTTTCCCTAACCAGCCAAGGGGAAAACCATTTTTTCAACCTGATACCGACAGGAAGGAAAAAAAAAGGGGGCAGAGCCCGGAGCCGGGCACAGAAGTGGGGATTGGGGAAATTTCTTTCCCCCAAACGTTATGGCGACCTCCTCCTGGATAGTGCACATGTCTTTAAAAGAAATAAAAAGAAAAAGAAAATCTCAACCAGGTGTGCGTATTGTAAGAAAAAAGAATCTTTTTTCGGTCCCTGACAAATAAACCGGGAAATTTAATCGTGGAGAGGAAGAGGTTTAAACCCCAAAAACCCAAAGGGAAGCCTCTCCCAAAGGGTCCTATTTCGGGGGTTTCCCGGGAACCCCTTTAGGGGGTCGAGGACAGGCCCCCTTTTGGAAATGAACTAGGGTGGCAAATAAAGGCAAAAAGTTTCCCCCCTTTGGCGGCGGGGCCCGCCTTGCTCGGGCAAGGGGAAAAAGGTTTCCCCCTGCAAAGGGTTTTCCCCCCCCATAAACTTGAGGGGGCAGCAACGGAACCCTGGGGAAAAAACCGGGGGGCCCGATGAGGCCCAAAAGGCGGGGAAAGCACAGAATTTCGCTCCCCGAGGGGTTTTTTCTAGTCCCCTCAGTAAAGCGTACTTTTATAAGGGGGCCAAGTGAAATGAGATCACTAAAAAAGAACCCGGGAAAGGCTCTGGGAAACAAGTGCTCCCCTTTACCCGGGTTTGGGAAAACCCTTCTTAAAAATTTTGGGTCAGAGGGGGGGCATCCCTTCCAGGGGGAAATATGAGGGCCCGGTTTCCGGGAAATGGACGGGATAGTCTCCAAAACCCACAAATTTCCCCCTGACAAGGTTTAAAGTGGGTTTCGGCTTATGACCCCATGCCGGTTTTCCCCCAAAAAAAAAACTGAGAAACCATGGAGGGAAAACCTGCAGATTTCCGAAAAAGGAAACATTCCCCTTTTTAAAGAGGAGGCCCCAACCAGGGCCCTTTTAACCCAGAAAGGGGGCAAAAGACCAAAAACCCCCCTTAGAACACTCATCAAAAATTTTGGTTTGGCCAAAGCTCGATTGCATGGGGCACCGGGTTTATGAAAACCCCCGCAGAGTTTTCCGGGGCCCCGCCCAAATTTTTATGTAGGACAGCCGATTTTTTGGGCCCACGGGCGCCGGGGTGGGGCCCCTGGGGGCGAGGCCCCCCGGGCAGAGGGGGGCGACTGCTTTCTGGATGGCGAGGAACCCCTGCCCTTTATACCCTTTAGCTGAGTCAGCTTTTTTGGCCCTTTTTTGCGCAATCTGCTGCGACTAAATGAGCCTGTGGAAATAGGTCCGCCCCAAAACTGGCAAGGCCCCCTTGGGGGGATCCCTGCCCAATCTAACTGTTACAACAGCGAGCGATGGTGTAAGCCCGCACCATTAGCGGAAAAAAAGTAAACCCCCCAGTTTCAAACCCGAAACCAGCCGCAAAGCGGGAAAGGACTTTCCGCGCGGGAAACCCACCCCGTTTCTTCCCCTGGTGTTTACCTTTTCCTTTCAGTTGCAGTGGGAGCCAAGGGGGAAAACGTTTGGAAACCCAAACAAGAGACGTAGACTTTGTCGTTTTGGGCAAAGGGAATAAGGTCCCCGGGGCATGCAGCAGAGGTTTCGGGCAGAAGACGAAACAAAGGGGGTCGGAAAACACCCGGGTAGGGGCCCGGAACACACTTAGAACGCTTTTTCTATGGCACTGGGCCCACATAATCGGCAAGGGCAAAATCGGGGGCGGTAAACCCTTTTATAGGGGGCCCCGGCCGGAAATTTTGCCAATTAAAAAGGGGCCTGTCCCCTTTTAAAACCTTTAGAGCTGCCGCGCGGCGCACTAGAGGCAGTAGCTCGCACAGGGAACCGGGCCCAAAATGAGGGAGACCGTAGCGTGCCCGGGGAAATTTTTTTTACTCCTGGGGGAGGGGATTTACCCCCCGTCCCCCCCAAGCCAAGGGGGACAGGGGAGCCCCCGGCGCGCCCGCACCCCCACCCCCGTGCGCGGGACCACCCTGACACAAAGCCCGCCCTTTTGAACACAATTTAAAGCTGAAAACAGGACAAACCAGGCAAAGAAATAACCCCTTTTTTGGTTAAAAAAAAAACCCCCCCCCTTTTAGATTAAATTTTGAATGAAATATTTCAAAATCATTCCCGGGTTTTTTAAACTGAGATGGAAAAGAAACCAAAAAAAATATCGGGGGCCTGAAGGTATGGTGTCTTGGGGAGATATGTTTTTTAAAAAATAAAACTATGGGGTAAAACCAAAAGGGCCCCCCATTTAAATTTTTTTTCTGACGCCCTTAAAAGGGGGATTTCCCCTTTTACGACAGCTTTTTAAACCTTTAGGGGAAAGGTAAATAAGTATTAATTTCTGGGAAAACATTGCAATTAGAGGAGATCTTAAACTCCTGCCCTTTTTTACACAACTTCCTTCCCTTTCGGCCACCTCCCTGCTCTAACATGCTGCAAAGGGAGTGGTCCAGATTGCAAGGGGGGGCCAAAGTGTCCCCTTTTTACATTTCTTTCTGACAACCCTTTTAAACCCCTTTTAAGCTCTGTAGCCTTTTGCGGGTTTAGAAAAAAAATTGAAACCAGTCACGTAACGATCAACTGGGGAAAAGCAAACTAACCCAACACACTGTAGAACCCACCCATAACCTAATCAGGAAGTGTGAGTCTAAAGCTGACAGTGGCAGTCCCATCAGTTTTGTGGAAAGAATAACCCTGCATATTACGGGTGGTATCCATTATTTAATGGATGCAGCAATATGTTTCGAAACCACAATGCAAATGTGATCATGCCCTAGTGTCATTGTTTATCTCATGAGGTATTTTTAGTGTTAAAAAGCAGTAAACAAAACATTTAATATATTATTTATTATGTCCATTTTTTCTAGATTTGCCACATGACATTCAGAATCTGACACACACAGATATTTTTTCACCCTTTCTCTTTGGGAGTGACAATGGATGATCAATCCAAGATTAACCTGGTTTACTCTTTTTTTGAGGTACAATTGGGGCCTCTGCTGCGATACTATAAATAATAAAAAAAATAGCACAGCATGCAGCGCTATTTTTTTTAGTTTAAATGACAGTCACCACAATGGAAATCTGTCGGATCACCATTGGGGTTTGTCATTTGACAAATCTAATGTCGCCTCTTTGATGGAATTTTGGGACAGAACTGATGTGAACCAGGCCATGACATATCTACATTGTTCATATTCTACCACTGAATAAATTGGAGAAAAAATGTAATTCTAAATAATTATAATGTAGGTTGCGAGCTTGCTTGCGCCAATATATCAACTAATACATCATATTTGATATTTTTCCAGTATGTAGTTTTGCCCTGTAAGGCTATGTTCACACGGCTGATTTCAGGACTGATTCACGTCGGATTTCCGACGTAAATACGTTCCGAAATCAGTTGCAAATAAGTGTCACTCAGTGTGGCACGTATTTGGCACTGATTTCCCTACAGATTTCATATCCCCATTCATATATGGGGTGAATCCGTCCGGAAATAAGTGACATGCACATTGTTTTTCCGGACGGATTGCGGACGCACTACGCGGCCGCAATCCGGCATGGAAATACGTGTTGTCTGAACAACGACACATATTTCCCATTAAAACCAATATTAAATGGCCAGTTACTTGTTTGTAACTGATTTCACAACGGATTTGCGGCCGTAAATACGGCTGTAAATCCGTTGCGAAATAAGCCGTGTGAACGAGCCCTAATACTGAGGAACAGGGGGTGTCACTATTTTGTGATGGACACTTAAAACATGCTGGGCAGCCAAGCCAATCGAATAGTTGAGGCATCATCAATTGATTGTAAGCCAGAATGATGTACCATACATAACTGTATGTTTAGTACCCTTTATATAGACTTATCTATATGCAATTGTAATACTAGCAATCACCCCCTTATGTATAGTAGCTGTGGGAGTGGTTATTTTATCAGTATTTTTGCATTTGTGCAGTCTCCCCTGTGTTGTAAGGTATTGTGGCTTTTCTGCATACTGGTGTGAACTGGTACTTATCCAATGTGCAGTTTTTTATTAGGTAGTTGCCCTCCTAGTGGATGGGTGTGTGAGCTACTGTTCACCAGTTATCTGCACCTGTTAAATTTCTCCCAGGTAGCACTGGGGCTTATATTGCCTCCTACTGGGATAAGTTCAATGTTCAGCCACTGAGCTGTAAATATGGCCTTGTGTTTGTGTTTTTTTATTATAATGTTTATAATGTCTTTTGTTTCAATTTTTTGTCTTACATACATGTTTAAAGTGGACCTGTCACATTGAATGTCCTATCGGATCTACTTGATAGCATGTTATAGAGCAGGATTATTATATAGCTTTGTAGAAAAAGGTTTAAAATAATTTATATTTTATTCATTTAAATATTTGCTATTCTGGGTTAAGGAGTCCCGTAGGCGGTCTTATATGTAAGAATACACACATAAAAAGGCTGTCAATCACTGATTAGACCGCCAACTTGACTCCTTAACACAGAATAAGCAATAAGAATCAGTTCTTCTAAATATTTCCCTAAAAAACTATTTATCAATGTGTGTTGCTCCTCTTGCTTTATAACGTGCTGCCCGTAGATCAGATTGCACATTCAATGTGACAGGTTCCCTATAAAAAGATTTTAAAAAAATTCCTTGCAGCAAATACTTGCAGTTTTGAAGACATGCTGGTTACAGCTATTGCTGTTCTCTGCACTTTACCCTGGTATTTTTGGTTATTTACTTCACTTCTAAGGTGTGCACCTTTACTTTTGGAGAACAAGATTTAGTGCCTGACTAAGAAATATGTTGCTGCTTAACCTTAATGTCAGTGGTGTCTCGTGACTGTCACATGGCAGCCAGTATGAGGAAACCATATAATAGTGTCCTGTCTAAAGGACAATAAGGATTTTAAACAAACAGTGAGGGGATGGCCTGCCAACGGAGATTACAGACATTACTACATTAAAGAGCTTTATCATCCGCAGCACGGTAATTCAATTCCAAGCTCTGCGGGACTATGTTTTATAAGATAACTAAAGGAAGTGATACCTACATTGAGAGCATTTTCTATTTGGAGCAGGGGTTGTCACTTTCTCTACCACCTAAGCTCTGTCTGTGGACAGTAAAATTGCATTACTCAAGGGGAGTAAAGTTAGACTTTGCTCAATTAAAACAGTCACTAAGTCCAATATTTCACTGGCAAAAAGTACATGTTCTGTGTTAAAAACATTTGAAATAAAACAACCTTATTTGGTATACGAAATTTAATACTATACAAAATAAATAACAGTGTTTCGACTTTTTTTTTAACTGCACTTCTAAAGAAACTTGTCATGTTGAATAAACAGCCTCAGCTGCCGACAGCCTGATATAGAGAAGGAGAAGCTGAGCAGATTGATATATAGTTTTGTGGGAAAACATTCAGCATAATTTGTAATCTCTGCTCTGCTTTCCATACTTAGGAGTCCAGTAGGTGGTCCTAATCAGTGACTGACAGCTATCTCATGCTTTTACAGAGAAAGCTGTCGATCACAGAGCGAGACTGCCCATTGGTCTTGTAATCACAGAAATAGCAGTGCTTTTAACCAATAAATTACAAGTTATATCGATTTTTTTTAAACAAAACGATGTATCAATCTGCTTAGGATGTACATCATGATGATGATAGATTAGACAGCATATGTATAGTGACAGGTTCCTTTCAAGTAATGGAATCATGGATTAAGGCTTTGTTCATATATGCATGGGTGGTTTCCGTTCTGAACTTCTGTTGCATGTTCCATCAGATGCACTATTTTTTCCGTCTTTGCAACGGACATCACCGCAGAAATCCCAACGTCATTGGTGACCATTGTCAAATGGATCCATTCATGCCTGTATTCGTCTCTGCAACAGAGGTTCCAAACGGAACCTACAACCCAGCCTTATTCTGATATCTCTGCTGAACCACTGACAAATACAAAGAAGTGGACGTCCTTTGGCTACATCACACACTGATGACCACTTCATTGTATATAATGCCATGTGGAACCGGATGATGAATGCCACACAACTCCAAATACGTTTAAGGGAGGTGAGAGGCAACCAAGTATCACGTCAGACAATTCATAACCATTCGCATCAGCGTGGTCTGCATGCCAGACGACCTGACCACACCACTAGGCACAGGCATCATCGTCTTGTGTAAGCCAGGGAGCATCTACATTGGACGAGGGACCAGTGGTCCTCAGTGCTGTTCAGTGATGAAAGTTGATTCACTCTGAGCAGCAATGATGGCCGCCAGGGGCATAGCTACAGGGGGTGCAGAGGTAGCAGTTGCTACCAGGCCCCGCAGCCTGAGGGGGCCCAAAAGACCTTCTGCCACATAAGAAGATACCAGCATTGTTAGTGGCACATGATAGCTGGGGGCCCATTTAAATTTTTGCTCTAGGGCCCCAGAGCTTCAAGTTATGCCTCTGATGGCCACCAACGATGCTGGAGACATCAAGGAGAGCTTTATGCATCAGTCACTGTTATCACCAGACGGGCCTTTGGTGGTGGTGTTAGAGTGGGCAGGTGTGTCTAATCAATACAGAAGTGCCCTACACTTTGTGAATGGTACAGTGCTAGCCTCTACTACTTGAGAAACATCATTAATCCAGTCATTGAGCCTCTGCATGAACAACACAGGGATAATTTCATCTCCATTGACGACAATGCTCCAGCTCATTGAGGTCACATCATTAGGAAACGGCTGTTGGAGATTGGGATACCTCAAATGGAGTGACCTGCACTTTCTCCAGATCTGAGACCATAGAAAACCTGTGGGATCAGCTTATAACTTTGTACCCCTTAATTTCAATGATCTTCAAAAAGAGTGGGATGCCATGCCTCAGCAGTCAATAACTCGACTTGTGAACGGCATGAACGGCCACATGACGTTATTGAGACATTGACATTTTTTGATTGTGTATATCCTCCACTGTTGTTGGCTTCAGTTTCATTAAATTGTTTGACATGAGAAAATCAACATTGCACACTACAACTTAAATGGCCGACTTTCAGGATAAAATATCACTGTAGTGTGAAATTTTTACATTTTCCATGATTTTTACCCGAAATCTAAATATCTCCAACTTTTTCTGAGTAATGTATATTCTCAGCTTCCAACACTTGTATTTTACCGTAGAGGATGCTGTTCCATATATATATCATATATAAGGCTCAGTGGTTGGTAATCTTCCTAGACTATTGTACCACCCAGCACTTTGGTCTGTCATCAAATAGACTTGGTCTCTTCAGGAAATCCTCCACTCTGCTGTTTGACTCAACCACCTTCCTGCTTGTTTCTGTATCACCACTCCTCCCTAATTACCCAGCGAATACATAGAAAAGTATCACTTTAAAGGGGTTGTCTCACTATGCTGTTTCACCGAGATATAGGCAACTTCCTGGAAAGGCCATGAGTGGTTCTGTAGTAGTAATTGGCATATCAGCTCTGCAATTCCTAGCTGATCCTGTTACAGTGACATGAGTACAGGAGGTCTGTAAACTGTAGTGCACAAGGCTACAGATCTCTAAAGGGTTGAAGCTTGTCAGTAACATAGATAAACAAGCTCCACTGCTGAAGATAAAACTCAGCAGGAAGTGAGTCATTATGGTCAGACATGGAAGCTGGAGCAATAACTTAGAGAAACTTGTGTACACAAGTGTAGTGTACAGGAGAAGGTGATAAAATACACTACTAAGGTTGGAAAATGTTTAATAATGATTAGTAGCAATTGCACAAATATCTGTATTGTTATGCACTATAAGTATGGTACCAAAAGTCTAATTGACCTCTGTTTCAATCCTGTATTCAGCTAACAGCTTGTGCACGTCTGCGCAAAGTTTATAGTCATGCTGTTTTACAGAAATGTAACCAGTCCTGGCTACTTAGAGCTAGTGGCAAGAGTAACTATGACAACTAGACAATAGAGAGGGGGGAGTAGAAGGTTATATAAAATAGGTAAATTTAGTGTTCTAGGTCTCTCTCCACTGGGTTAATCTCCAGTGTTGTCATCATCATCATCCCAATTCAAGGAACCTTTCAGAAGTGGGGGGGGCCAATCCCCAGGGGGATTACCAGGAAAAAACCCCCTTGGGGATTTCCCGTGAGGTAAAGATTTAGTCCCACGAGACCTCATACACTTTAGGATCCGGTTAGCCTCCGGCCTGGCCCAAAACCCCAAAGTTCTTAGGATTTTGCAGTGCCCATGTGAGTCAAGGCAAGCACCATGTTTGATTTCTAGAAATCGCTCATAAGGGACTTTAATTGGGGGAAACACTGCTTTTATGCTTTTAAAAGACTGAGTGGCCGGGAAACGGGCTGGGGAAGGGGAAGAAATTTGGGCAATTTTTTTAAAACCAAAACACAGAAAAAGGGTACAAGCCTTCTCAAAAATACTTTTTTCTCTTTTTTGGCCCCTCTTTTTGGTTTTCCTTAAAAAAATTTTGGTTTTGCAAAAATTGTCGAAAAACACTGTAAAACTGAACTCTTTGATGCAGAAAATTTTTTTTGGTAAAAAAAAAAAAGTAAATTGGGAGACTATGAAGGACGGCGCTTCGAAGAATTTTCACATCTCGTTTTTTTATTAAAATTTTTGGGGGCCTGAATTAAATGAAAATTTGGTTTTTTTGGAATAAAAAAAAAAAAAAAAAAAGGCTTCTAAAGTTCAACGGCCCTCGCCGGTGTGTTTGGTGCTTTAAAGGGAATTTTTGGGCTTTATAAGGCGGCAAACGTTTAAAGGTTATAGATAGGTTTAAAAAGAAAATTTAAAAATAGCATGCCCAATAAAATAGAAAACAAAGGTACGGGAATTTTTTTGGTGGCCCACGGGCCCCAGAAAGCCCAATTTGGGGGCGGCTCTTCTGAAAAATTGAATTAGGGGAAAGACAGTAAAAAAAAAATTTAAAATTTTTAAATGTATTTAAAAATTTAAAAAAAAGGGAAAAAATCTGAACAACAACATCAGGGGGTTTTTTTTAAAACCCCTTTAAAACCCCCCGGCGCCCTTTTTGACTCAGACAGTGTAAGCCTTTTTGGCTCCTGCAGATATCGGGGGAAAACCCTCCGCACCCGGCCTTAACTCTTTGATTGCGCATTTTCTGACCCCCAACTAAAAAAAGGGCTTTCCCCTGATTTTCGAGGGGAATGGGGATTTCCGCGACCAGACAGACCCCCGGGAATGGTTTCACAGTCAGCACAAGGGCCCTAGCTTACCCCGGGGCTGTCTGTGAAAGGGAAGCCAAAATCGGGGCACACTGTTGCTGCCCTGATTGCTGCCTGTAAAAAACGGCCCTCAATTATAAATATTTAAATCAAATATAAATTAAAACCTAAAAATTTTTACTAAAGTGTAAAAAAAGTAAAACAGTTACCCCCTTAAAAGTTTTTTTAAAAAAAGTAAAAAACAAAAAAAAGTGTAAAAAAAAAATAAAATAAAAAAAAAAAGAAATAAAAAAAATTAAATAAAAAATAATAGTCATACATTACAACAAAAAAAACCTACACATATTGGGTATTCAAAGGGACTTAAAAAACCCTGTAAAATTAAATCTAACAATTTTTTTAAGTGTGAAAATGTAAAATAGGGGAAAAAACATTTTTTTTTTAAAACAAAAAAAAAAAAAAAAAAAATAAAATCCGGGCAAAATTTAAAAAAAAGTGAACTTAAACAAAATCCCCCCTAAAAAACAACTTTTTCCGGGGCCATAAAACGAGGTCTCATACAATTTTGTCTTTAAAAAAAAAATAAAAAAGTTAAATGCAAGGGGAAAAAAAAAAAAAAAAATGGCTGGTCTTTAACTATTTTCAGGTTTTTTCGGCTTGGGGGGTTAAAGGGAAAAAATTAGTTTTTAGATTCTTTTAAATTTTTAAAAATAAAAATTTTTTGGAGGTTTTTTTTAAAATTTTTGGGGAAATTTTAAATTATATTTTATATTAAATTTTTATAAAATAAAATTTTTTTTTAATTTTAAAAAAATTTTTAATTTTATTTTAGTTTGATAAAAAACCCGAAATCACTTTTTATTTTTGTATTTGGTGTAATTTGGAAAAATTTTGGGGACTTTTTTTGCCCCTTACAGCAAATCTAGCCCCATTTTTGACTCCCCCAATTTCAGAAAAGACCCCATTAAAAATGGGTTTCGCCTGTCCAAGCAAAAAACCCCGCCTAGTTTTGGCTGCCCCGCATTCATATATGTGGCCTAATATTACGAGTGTTGTGCACCCCCCCAAAAGAAACACCCCCCCACAAAAAAACGCCCCCCCCATTTTAGGTGCTTTAAACAAAGTTCCAAGTCTTGCAAATTTTCGTTTAAAAACCCCTTTAAACATTCTTTTGGCACTTAAAATTCTTTCCACACCCCCCTCCCCTTACTTTTACCCAAAAAAAGGGGAAAAACCCCCCTTTAAATTCATACATGTCCCCCAAATTTTTTTGACATGGGTTTTTAACCCTTTGGCAAAGCCGGGATGCAAAAATTAGCCCCCCACTTCAAAGATCATATTTCCCGTCAAAAATTCCACAATGGATTTTTCCAACAGAAGAAAATATCATGCGAACTTACCCTTAATGGTCTGCTTTTGCTTCTCTGCATATGTATGGGTGTAGCAAAGTTTAACTTGACAGTGATATCACAGCTTTCTATGATATCTGTTCTTATACCATAACAAAAGCTACTGAAAAGCATTGAAAAAGCTGAGATAATTTCAGTCCGGATACGTAGTATTTTTGTCAATTTTTAAAAAACCTGTTATTGGGTATTGTAATTGTTTTTTGGGTGCATTGTATTTACTTTATGTTACATAGTTCTGCTCAATATGGCACAAAAAAATAAAACAGTAAAGAAATACAATGGGAGAATACATAAAAGGTGAAACTTTTCGCAGGATAATAGAATTATTGATTGATTAACACATCTGATTGTGGTTAGTACTTTGGGAAACATTTTTTCACAGGGTTTTAAGTTTCGGAAGTACAAAAACAGGTTTCAGAGCCAGTTAAACCAGGCAGAATCCCCATTGCAGAAAAGAGTGTAAGAGACCACCCCCTGTTCCCTCCACCCCTCCAATTTTGGCATTTTATAAAAATGCCAGTTTGAATGTTCCAGCCCCGACCCTCAGGATGGTTGCAAGGGGGAAACACGCAATAAAGCTGTATTGTTCACTTGCAAATTGTTGACTATGCAAAGAGAATATCATTAGTACAATAGGTTCTGTGCTGAAGAGCTTGCAGTTAATATCTTGATGATTCTCAGAAAACAATTCTGAATATCAAATGGAAAACATCATGAAGCCAAAGGTCAAACATAGTAAGAATGAAAATAGCCGTTTTATGTTTCCCACATAACAGACCAGAATTTGGGCCATAAATTCAATGGGGGAGTTAAAATTTTAAAAAAAGGTTTTAATTAAAATTTCCCCGCCTAGTCCTCCATTTGTCTTCATATGAGCTCTGCAGTTTAACAATATAGAACCAGCACCTACATAATTCTCCTCCATAATTTTTATTTAAAAGACATACAGGCCCTCATTAAAGGGTTGGTTTCACCATGCTATTCACAGAGACACAGAAAGCTTCAGACTCACACTTCCTGGTTCGGCTGTGGGTGGGTCTATAGCAGTGATTGGCATATTCCTATCTATTCCGGTTTCAGTGATATAAGTTCAGGAGATTTATAATCTGTAGTGCACAAGGCTACAAACTTTAAAGGGTTAACACTTGTCAGTAACTTAGATAAACAAGCAGAGCCGCCGTACAGACTCCTGTACGGGGCCCGGTGAAATAAGGGGGCCCGCTTTAAGCAGGCCCCCTTATTTCACATTATAGAATAGCTGATAATGCACGGCGCTGCCAACCGCCGCGTTCAACATAGGGCTCGCCGGCCGGCGGCGCTGCTAAGAGAGGGCCGGCGCTGCTGGGATGGGACTCGCGCTCCCGGTCACAGCTGCGTCTACTTACATCACTGCATGCTGTAACCGGAGCCGGGCCCTCCTCTCTCCGTCTGTGGGCGGGACCGCAGAGATGTTTAATTAAATCAGTGAGGCCTGCTCCCCCGTGGACCTAGCGTCCAGTACCACCAATGCACTTCAGTACAGTCACCAAACTGTAAAGGCTTCCCTCAAGCCTCTGGAGGCCAGAGCTCTCTCCTTAGCTCTACTGCTCCAACTTCCAGGTAGCAGACCACGCCTCCCGATCACCAGTAGTAGCTGGCCATTAATAGGTCTCCAGAGACCTACCAAAAGCCCGTCCTGGAATGCGGGAACAGCCACCCACACAACAATATGGCTGTCCTGAAAAAGCCACACCATACATAGTCGCCTAGCAGCTATTCTAGCTGCTACTGCAAGTGTCAGTAACCTAGCATCACTGACCCAATACAGGTGGCTTTTCCCCACTGAGACCAGGTCCTCGGTGGCGCATCTGCAGCAGGTATCTGGCTGCACACCCTCTAGTGACAGAAACATTCGACTACCAGAGGTCACTCTGCGACAGCTTTTATACAATGGGGTCCTATGGACAACGGCTATCACCTCTTGGCAACCATTAGAGATATCCACTTAACGTATTCAGCCTGGCATGTACGTTAAACAGAAACCAGATACATGGTGTCTACCTAGCCTTATGGGAGTCTGTGAGTTGCCCAGTGGGAGGATCTTCGTTTCTATATGACGCTTCAGGAAATCTACAGCACACCTCTTTTTAAATGTATGAAATCATTTATTTAAAGCAAACAGACAGAGTAACTCTTCGTGGTGCAACAATCAAGTGAGATACTGAAAATGGCAATGTTGCAAGTCCACATACACATACAACGATTTGCTTTGGGTTGACCTCTGTCCGGTCACATCTGGAGGAAGAGAATCTGGTGGCACATCTGTGAGCGGCTGCAGCGTATGGCATGCAATGCTGGAAAGTGGGAGAGCCAAAGCGCCTAGGGCTAAAGTAAATGAGGCATAACTCATCCTCAGTCAAATGTCTGTTACTCAGGAACAGCCTGTACTCACCTTCCTCTGTTCCAGCACTGGCTCTTCCCAGGCTTCTGTTCACCTTGTATGGTTACATACCTAAACATGATGTAATTGCTGCAGATACTGATTAAAGGAATTGTCCATCCAAGAGAAAAAGAGAAAGCAGCATGTCTATAATATAAAGGATTGTGTCACTTTCTGTTTCAGAGAGCCACCGGCAGCTCAGACTCACACTCCACGGTTAGGCTGTGGGTCATTCTATAGCAGTAATTGGCATATCAGCTCTGCTATTTCTAGCTGAGCCTGTTATAGAGATATGAGTGCAGGAGGTTTAGAAACTGTAGTACACAAGTCTACAGAGCTCCAAGGGTTAAAACATTAACTTAGATAAACAAGCTTCTGTGCTACTGATAACACTGAGCAGGGGATGACTACCATGGATCGGAGAGAGCAGATTAGAGCAATCAGAGCACAATGAGGTGGTCCGGAACCAAATTAACTTGTGTACACTAGCAGTAGATAAAGTCTCCTTTATCTCATGAACAAAGGAACATCAAAACAGCAATGTTTTTGGTAATAGTCTTCATTCACTTCTCCTTACCTGTTTAAAGCAAATCATTGAGGTGAAAAAACCTCTTTAATATCACTGTTTGGAAGGCATCAGCTCCGAATGATGATGTAAGCAGAAGACTAGGGAAAGCCAGTGTTGGAACAGGAGCAGGAGCAGAGGAAGGTGAGTATAGACGTTTTTATTTTATTGGACTGCACTTACATGTTATTCAATTTTGCTGTGAACTGGACAACTTGTAACACAGCGCATCCTATTAAAACTGACAAATCAAAATTTGTTAGGTGAGAAAACATGCTTTTTGTGTATATTTAAATCCCAGATGGGAAAGAATTGATTTTCTTTATTGCAAGAGCTCTTTTATGGGATCATAGAGACCAAGTTTGGACTCTCTCTAAAGTGTCAATACCAACCATATCCAAAACCAAGAAATGTCAACATACTATAGTTCTATAGATGTGTCTTATTTACTTATGCCATTAAAATGTTCCCATCATAGTAATGTCAAGCACCTTGTTCATACAAACCCACTCTGCATTAACATTTGAATACTAAAAGACAGCGCTATATTGGCTTTCCGATATAGAAATTGTTACTTCTGAGGATTTACATTTAGCATGCCTGTATGACAGCATTGTTTTATTCCCCATGATCACTTTCCATTTTTCAGCAGTGAAACTGTACTAAAGGTGAAACTGGGGGAGAGAAGCTGAGCTCTGTGATATATAGGTGTATATGATTTAGTGCAGGATTTCTAAATAAAAAGCTGAGCAAATCCTGACAGGACTCCAAGAAAAGAGAGTGAGAATTTTGGTTACCCCGTCCACATACAGTGATTGACAGCTTTCCTTGTATCAGTGTGTGTGCAAGGCAGCCTGTAAGTCATTGTACGTGGGTTGGGTAAACAGGACTCTCATTCAAAGTATTGTCAGAATGTACGTTTTACTCAGAAAACCTGCTTAAAGTCATAAAACCTACATATCACAGAATTCAGCTTTTCTCCCTCATATTCTGTTCTCAGATTAGGCAGCAAAAATCACCTGGTATATTTGCTTTAAAGGAGCAATCACTATGAGTTAAAACATTCATTCTGAATACATTCTTCTTTTTTTATCAGTTAAATTCAGCTTTGTAAACTACATGGTGTTTGCATAGATTAATGCTGCTAAATAAATTTACATACAAACAGCCTCTGACTGATTCCTTAAATGTCTGTTTTCCTGTAGAAAAGGGAGCAGCAAATACATTTGTAACAGGCAAGTGTGTAATGACCTCTAAAATGTCTGTTGACAAGGGGAGGTTTAAAGTAGGTCTTAAAGTAACCCTGACTGGTGATTTCTGATGTTCTGTTATAGAGTGGTATATCATAAGATTTTGAGGAGGACGTGGAATTAAACTTATTCGGTTCAGATGGTGTCAAGCGTGTGTGGTGACAACCAGGTGAGGAGTACAAAGACAAGTGTGTCTTGCCTGTAGTCAAGCATGGTGGTGGGAGTGTCATGATTTGGGGCTGCATGAGTGCTGCCGGCTGTGGTGAGCTATAGTTCATTAAGGGAACTATGAATGCCAACATGTACTGTGACATACTAAAGCAGAACATGATCTTCTCCCTTCAGAAACTGGGCTGCAGGGCAGTTTTCCAACACGATAATTACCCCAAACACACCTCCAAGACCACTGCCTTGCTGAAGAAAATGAGGGTAAATGTGCTGGACTGACCAATCAGGTCTCCAGACCTAAACCCTATTGAGCATCTGTGGGGCATCCTCAAATGGAAGGTGGAAGTGCACAAGGTCTCTAACATTCGTCAGCTCCGTGATGTCGTCACAAAGGAATGGAAGAGGATTCCAGTGGCTGCAACCTGTGAACCTCTAGTGAACTCCATGCCCAAGAGAGTTAAAGAAGTGCTGGAAAATAATGATGGCCACACAAAATAATGACACTTTGGACACAATTTGTCAACTTTCACTTAAGGGTGTACTTACTTTTGTTGCCAGCGGTTTAGACATTGATGGCTCTGTGTTGAGTTACTTGAGGGCACACTAAATGTACACTGTTATACAAGCTGTACACGTACTACTTTACATTGTATCAAAGTATCATATGTTCAGTGTTGTCCCTGAAAAGATTTACTAAAATATTTACAAAATGTGAGGGGTATAGCGTAATCTATGTGTTTACCAAAGAGGTGACATTTACACATTTCCTCTGGGCACTCTGGTTTCCTCCCACAATCCAAAAACATACAGCTCGGTCAATTAGACAGTGATCCAACAGGGACGGAGACTAATGTAATTCATGTCTTTTTTCAGCACTACAGCATATGTTAGCACCATAAAAATAAATACAATCTAAAAAAAAGTGTGCTTGAATTTCATTTTACATGCAATCAGGCAAACAGTCATGCTCAGATCACACACATAAGATACCTGGCCAGTTGCCCCATATTGGCAGTAAGACTGCATTGTGTTTGGCCAGTGTTCCGGAGAAAGACAAACATAACTTCAGATGTGAATACAATAGAAATGATTTCAGGGAAGAAAAGGCGCAATAGACTATGCCACTAGTCTCCTTAACTTCTTTGTGGAAATACCTCAACCATTTTGCTATCAACTAATAAGTCTACTTTACTAACAGGATTAATTTCAAAAATGTGACCCAGGCTGTGCAAGCAAGTTGTCCGTTTACTTATGAATGTTTACAGGGACAGTGTGTCTATGAAGCAGATCAAAAAGAGATTTTACTGATAGACTCCTCCACTCAAAATTTCTTACATTTTCTTGCAATATATTTTTCAAATATTTTGCCCTCAAGTACTAAGTTTCACAAAGTATTGACACTGCCACTCAAGTATTGTATGTCTACCTGGCCAAGTTTACACAGGGAGATTTTGTAGTACTTTTGCAGCTGCCCTATTTACAGCAGCAGACTGATGTTTAGAGTTACTAAATTATTTAAAATGTTTTATTTGGTTTTAGTAAACTACCAAAGCATTACATTTTTGATATCTGCAATATATAATCAACATGTGTTGCATCTTTAAACATTTTGTACCTTTTAATGTATCATCGCTAACATTGAATTTTAAAACTTCGTATTAACTTTTTTTGATATGTTACTTTTGTATTTTGTTAGTTAGTAGTGGTTTGCACTTTTGAGCAAGTTTGACTTAATTTGTACAAAAGTAAAAAACCACAAAAACCTTTTTGTGATTATTGTATGTGGTTTATAAATCTTATTAGGGCTAGTTAGGGCATTGGTAGTCTAGGTTCCTGATTGGGGGCGCCCTTATCAGAGCGATCTCCCCATTTTTGTATAGGCAGCTTTAGTTGATTAGGGACACTGATAGTGTATTTTATATTTAGGTATTTATTAATAGTTATTACATAAAAGTAGCATTTTATCTATTTTGTAGGTTTATACATTCTAGTACTTTGATGGCTTAATGTATGAGTATAACCAGGTTTTGATTATCTTTGTATTGTGGGTTTCCTACACTTATCTTTCATATCAGGTTTTTGTGTTTTTTTTACTTCTGCAGAAATTAAGTCATAACCATATAAATAAAACATTGACTAAAGCAAAGTCTTTTGAAGAGTCTTCTTCGTCCACTTGTTGTCAGAAATCCTTTATACATTTATTTTGCTCTTTCTTGTTTCATTATTGCAGTGTCACTAAATTAAAAACTGTTATCTCTGATAGAGATAGATTACTGCTACGACAGCAAACTTAAAGAGTTTTTTTTCACCCCAATAATTAGCATTCAGAGAAAGGTAAAGGAAGACTTTTATCAAATACATTGCATTGTTGGTTTTGCTTTGGTAAGGAGATAAAAAAGATTTTATCTACTGCTGATGCACACAAGTTTCTCTTAGTCATCGGCTACCTCTCCCTGCTCTTTCTCTTATCAGATTGCTCCAACTGCCCTCTTAGTCATCCATGATGACTAAGGCTATGTGTACAGGTCAGTGGAAAAAAAGACCTGAATAAAAAACCCTAAAAACGTTCATAAAACTGAGTTTTTTGTCCACTGCCTGTCAAAAGATGTTGAAAAAATTTTCTCTTTTTTGTGTTTTTGATGCATTTTTTATTGCAGAAGGGCACAGCATTAGATTTGTTGTGTTTTTCTGCAAAAAAAAGCACCAAAAAAGCTAAAAAAAACCACCAAAAAATGTCCGTCCCTTTACAAAGACTCCAATAGTAAATTTTCTGCCCTGCTCTATCATTTCAAAAAATGACCAGCTAATAAAAAGAGCTGAAAAAAAAACTTTCTGTGGAGACAACATAACGTTTTTACTATACAAGTCTATAGGACCTCTTTTCAGTCATTTATCAGCGTTTTTATGAAATGAAAAACGCAAAAAAAACTGGAGACATAGCCTAACTCCCTCATGAGTCTTATCTCTAGCACAGGAACTTGTTTATTTAAGTAAGGTAAATATTAACCCTTAGAGCCCTCTGTAGCGTTGCACACTACAGATTATAAACTTCTTGCACTCATCATTGTAACAATCATTGTAACAGGGATAGCTAGGAATAGCAGAGCATGTGCCATTACTGCTATAGAACCACCCACGGCCTAACCAGGAAGTTTGATTCTGAAACTGGTTATGGCTCTGTAAAAATAGCATGGTGTAACAACCCCTTAAAGACATGGTTCAATGTGTCTATTGCTGCAGCACAGATGATTCCATCTGATTTGTATTAGTATTAACATCCCCTAGTGGGATAAGTTGTATGAAATAATTATTGTTTATTAGGATATATAGGTTTAAAGTAAAAATTCAATGATATTAATTTTCCCATTAAAAACCATACTATTAAAAATACTATTATTGTTTAAAAAGAATTTTAATAATATTTTTAAACTTATTTGCTACTGCCAAATTGATTGACCTAGAATAAGGGTAAAATACTATTAATCCCGCAAAGCGGGTACTGTATAAAAAGAAATCTAACAGAACAATAGTAAGATTGCTGTTTTTCTCTTAAAGGAATTGTCCAGTTTAGAGAAAAAATAATAGCAGGCTACTGGTGACAAACAAAATGAAAAAAATGTATACCCTTTTCTTACTTTTCTCCGTTCCAGCACTGGATCTCAATGGTCTTCTGTTTACCTTCCATTCTTTTCTGAACAGGACTGTCACGGTTGGAGGTAGTGGATCCTCTGGACCACCGCAAGCGATGGCGTAAGCCACACCAGGGAGCGGAATCTAAGTAGGTCCCGGTTTTCACCAGAGCCCGCCGCAAAGCGGGATGGACTTGCTGCGGCGGGAGTCTACCGGGTCGCTGCCCCTGACGTGACTTGCTTGCGGAGACAGCCGAGGTGTAGCGTGGTACAAAATCGGAAGGCAGGCTCGTAGTCGGGGACAGGCAGAAGGTCAGGACAGGCGGCAATGGTTCGTGGTCGTGGACAGGCAGTAGGTCAGGGCAGGCGGCAAGATTTGTGGTCAAGGGACGGAGGTAAACGGTACGGTACACGGTAAATCAGAACAAGGTTTCAAGAACGCTTTCTCTATAGGCAAAGGGCACTAAAGATCCGGCAGGGTAACCAGGAAGAGGCAGGCTTAAATAGGGGCAGTGACCGGCAATAGCCAATTACCGCTGCGCTGGCCCTTTAAATTTAACACTGCCGGCGAGCGCGCGCCTTACGGAGCGAGGCCGCGCGCAGCGCGGGACAGAGGCTGCAGCAAGTGCGTGGCTGGGTAAGTACACAGGGGGACAGATCGGGGAACGAGAGCACCCGCGCCACTCGGCAGCGGGGCACGGATGCGCCTGCGACCTGGGATGAGTATTGCAGGGGCATCCGTGACAAGGACGTCACCGTTGCAGCCAATCAGTGCCTCTGCTTACATCACAATTTAGAGGTGTTCACTTCAGAACAGTGATGTAAGCATGTGATGAGCGGTGATGTCCCAGGGACAGGGAAGGAAGAAGGAATGAAGGGGAATATTGACTTTTTTTTTTTTTATTTGGTTTGGCACCAGTAGCCTATTTTTTATTTGAAAAGGACAATCCCTTTAATTCCTTTCTAATATAACAATAAGCTTTTATGAAGTTATGTCAATGGAAATTTAAAACATGGCTTTTAGAATCTGCTGATGTAAAAATAGAAAAAAATAAAAAAAATAGTTATTTATACCATATGACGGATAACGTTATGACAGATGACTTTTCCTTCATTGAGCCTTATAATAAAGGGTGGTTGACAGAATGCATAATAATTGCTCCTTTTTTCTTTAGAAAACAGAAATAGATCCCAGCAGGAAGGATTTTTTTGTAAAGTTTGTCATAGTGGATTGCAGCTTTATGGGTGACATCAAGCATTCACTTCAATTGAATAGAACACACTGTACCATCATCTGTACTACATCAGAAGACCATGTATTAAATCCTTCTGGCAACAAGCACTTCCCAAGTTAATGTAATGTACACAAAGAAGTTGTATACCTGACTATCACAAAAGAGAGATGGATAGGAGGGGAGTTTACATACAATATACAAGGTTGTATTTCTTGCCTTACAAGTTACAACACAACGTGGAAATTGGAAACCAAATGCCGCAAAAGATCACTTCTGGAATATGTAAAATATGAATACAGTGTATGAAATATTTGTATTGCCATATTTAGCTGCAATTTCACTGCTGATCTCAGGTGTAAAATCTACAAATGACAAAAAAATGGGGTTATCCTATATTGATAAATAAATGATACTATAAGACTTAACTTTTAGTGAGAAATGTTAAAACCAAAAAGAATTACACTAACCTGGTGCACCTGGACACAATCACCCTGACTAGACAGAGAAACTGCCCCAAAAAGACTCAGGATCACATGTTGTTACTCTACAGCGGGCAGGAGAGCTTCCTCTTGCACTGCCTTACAGCAGGCAGCATGGTGTCTGGTATGGTCATCTCTCCTGGCAAAGAGCCAGTCAGTAGGAAGGCCTGGCAAAGGAGTGATAGTGAAGCAGAGCAGCTGGTGGAGGTCTGTGTCCCAACTGAGGGCCTCAGCAATATCCCAGGTGTGGGCCCGATCTGGTATGTGCTGCGGCCTAGTTGCGAGGCCTGATGTCGTTGGGAAAGTGTCTCCAGTTAGGCCCCAAGCTGCTGCATGGGGTCGGAGGCAAAGTTCTGGCAGACAAGGTGTTCTTTCTGCCCTTTCGTCAGGCAGAGAGGTCAGCATCAACGAGGAAAAAAAGTCAAGCTGAAGTCAAGTGAAGAAGAGGATAAAGGGGTCATAGCAAGGCATGACCAATGGGGCATAGTCGGCATGTCATGGCAGGCATCAACAGTTGGATCTTGCGAGGGTTCAACACCATCTATGACTGCTGAGAGTACACCACAGGGACAGTCCAGTGATTGTTATGTTATGGCGGTTGAGGGTGAGTTGACACACGACAGTGGAGGAGCTGTAGGGGACGTGGCAGTACACAGCTTGTTGCTGGGATGGATAGACATAGTTTCCCACCTAAGGTGGTTGGCGGTGGAGGGGCCCTACAGTCCCTTGCATTAGTCTGGGATTTCATGAGTGGAGGTGAAGAGGTGACAGCAGCATGGGTCTCAGGGACTTCAACAGTCATAGAGGTTAGGGCGCAGGCCATGGTTGAGAGGGTAGCGGAGAATTCTCCTGTCCAGGGTCAGATGAGTGGCATAAAAGATGTGAGGGAGGCGGTGGTGACTGGAAACCCTAAAGAAGTTGAGTATGTCAGACTAGTGCAGGCATCCTTAAGCTGAGGCCCTTCCGCTATTGGGAAACTACTACAACTCCCATCATGCATTTATATAATCTATAACAGTGGGCATGATGGGAGTTGTAGTTTCCCAATAGCTGGAGGGCCGCAGTTTAAGGATGCCTGGGCTAGTGGATATGGTGAAGGGGAGGTTTATGTCTGTTTTAATGGTCTTTGGGGCTCATTTGAAACAGGAGATTAGAGAAAAAATTTGACGGGATGAACATGTCATAATTCTTTCTCTACTACCACTGGAAACATTTTTCATCTTTCCTGTCTATTTTTCAATTTGTGGCAGTTTTCCACTGTTTGATGGTTTTTGGTTTGGTTAGTGGGGATTATAGTTCACATTCCATTAGAATTGAGGTTGTCAAAGAGGTAGCACATTGAGGTTTTTCTGTGGATAGAACTAAAGCTATGGGGAGCTGGGAATCGGACAGGTGTCACTTATATATTTGACAGTACCTGCTTTAATGAGAATGTTTTTGGCACACCCAGTTGGGTTCGAGTGTCATTGGTGGATACGGTATAGAATCTTTTGCTTGAGTAGTTCTAGTTATTCTTTATTGTTGTTTTACACATCCAGGACAGTGCTTGGTTTGGATCGTGGGTCATTCAAATGTTTATTGGGTGGATGTCCAGCCAGAAGGGCAGTAATTGGGTTTTGGTCAGAGTATTACTTTGATGGATTGGTATTCATGCTCTATTATAGAACAGGCTGTTAGCACAAGTATAGTTTTGTATTCTGTATTGACCTTCTAATGTTCTGGTAGTGCAAGCGGGAGGCAATGACTTGGGGGAGAGGTTCTTCCTGGTAAATAAATTGGGACATCAAATTGGATTTGTTTCATCTGTGGGTTTCATTCCTTTCCAGGTTTACTGGCAGTTTGGTCAGACATGGTGGCCTGCACAGTATGAATGCATGCTCATTCAGTGGAGCGGCTCAGTAAGGTATGTGTGATCAACAAGAAAACTGGCAGCTTTGCTAAGCAAAATGGCAGCATGGCAGCGCAACACAGGAAGTTGGAAGATGGGTCTGGTGAATTTTCATGCGTAGATGGAGTACATCTTAATGCTATTGGCACTGATTTGTAAAGTCTATCACTTCAGAAAGCAATAGAGACAGTTGTGCAAGTGTGGGTTGATGAGCAACTGTGGTCCTCTTAAGTTATGTCTACACTGCATCAGACAAAAAACGGCCCAAAAGCGGCCGTTTTTTCTCCGATGCAGGACCGTGGTTTTTGTCACGCTTTGTGACAAAAGCCGCGGTAGCTTATCGTTTTCCGGACATCCCCCATACAATTGTATTGTATGGGAAGACGGCAAGAAAACGAGAAGCAGCGGCGTATTATACAACATGTTGTATAATACGCTGCTGCCGAAAGACGGGCAGAGAAAAGACGAGCTGTGTAGACTGCAGCTCGACTTTCCTATTGCCGTCTATGGGGCCATACTAACGATCGTATCTGCAGAGCTTTTAAAAAACGAAAAGTGCCGGAGATACGATCGTTTTCTTATGCAGTGAGGACATAGCCTTACAGGTACTCATCTGTGACAGTGTTTGGTGTGCAGTGTTTATTTTCCTCACAATATAACTTGTTGTGCATTTGTGTTAAAAGGGGTTTTGCCAGGACGTGAGTTACTTACCTCCTTATCAGCACTGTAGTAGAATATAAACAAATCATGCTGAGTCATGAAGGCTGCAGGGATGAGAGGGAGGGGGTGAGCAAAATAAGTGAGCGTCTCAGAACTTAACTCAAATAATAACTTTACAACAGTTGATTCTCTATACAGCAAGACACAGGCTCATACACTGCACCCCCTTGAAGCTCATTCATTTTCCCTGTCATCAGATAAGAAGTGTTTCACGCAAGTGCGGCTTGTCAGCTCCTCTGGTCGTGTCTAATGCAAGCTTTCAGGTAACTTAGGGGGATTGAGAAATGCTGTAGCTTTCACAGGTTTCACTTTTTCTAATCACATATATTTAGAAAAGTGATTAAATATCCATTTTGGAGGATCCCACGTCAACATTACATCATGGCAAAACCCCTTTAATGAGTTCCACTTTGATTCATCTGTCCATAGGATACTTCCCAAGAAGCACTGTGAATCATCCAGATGATCTTGGGCACACTTGCGACTAAAATGTGTTTTTTAGACTGCATCATCCAAGTGTTTCCTTCCATGAACACCATTTTTGTTCAGGATTTTTCCAATAGCAGAGACATGTTTTTTGCAGTTTGTATGGTTTCTTCTGGTTCTTTTGCTGTTACCCATGGTTTCTTTCAAACAATGAACTGAAGTACATCCATGTCTTTAGGAATGCTTTTGTAACCTCTACAGCTTTAGGTTCTTCTATAACAAGTCTTCTAGAGTCTTCTGAAAGTTCTTTGTATTAAGGCATAGTTCACACCTAACAAAGAAAAGATTTGTCAGTAACCAGGCTTTGTGTGCCTTATTTAAAAAGCAGTCATTAACACAGAGGTTCACTTACTTTCTCTCCTTACACTGTGGACACAATAGCTCATGAAAATTAATAATACACAGTACAACTGTTTGTTACTGGTTTAGTAAGATTGTGCTTGTCTATAATTGTTACAATAACCAGACCACATTTTATCAGTAGCCAGTGAAGAAAGCTGGGTAATACTACTAAATAGTACTTTTTTTTCTTGTGTTTGCAACACAAAATGGTCTTGTACATCATCTAGAACTTTTTATGGTGTAAAGCATATTTTTATTCATCTTAATGCAAGTTAATTTAATGAGTGTTTCCACCTGAGACATTTATGGCATATTGATAGGATATTGACATTGAGTCTGGTACCTGCACCAATCTTGAGAACGGGCCCTCGAAACACCTTTGCCGAACAAAATGGAGGTCATGTTTTCGTAGTACTCTCCTTTCTGTTCTGAGTACAGATCAGCGGTGTTCTCATTCTTAAGATAGATGTGGGTCCCAGAGGTGGAAACCACCACTATCAGACATTTATGGCATATCCTATAAACCTTCCATAAATGTCTGAGAAGAGAACAACACTTTAACCTTATTAGTGTCATCTCCTATTCACCTCTGGTAGCGGGACCAGAAATTTCACTGCCCATAGCAACCAATTACAGTGTAACTGCTATTTCATAGACTGCTCTAAATAAAGGAAAACTGCACTATTATTCATTATCTGTTGGATAGTTGTGATAAATCTGCTTCATAGTATTAAGCCCAAGTAACTTAAAGGGTTATCTGGGAGTTTAAAGATTTCATAGAACACTATAAACAGTATTTATATGGAACAGTAAAGATATTCCACTTAATTTTGCCTCCTTATTCATCTATCATAAGATCCACTTTTTGCAGTGAAACTTCCTGCTCGTGGGAGTGTCAGTAGTACTCCAGCATCTCTTTCCTACAAGTCCCAGACTTCATTGCAGTGTAGGTACTCCCTCCACAGTTATCAATGCTAAACATTGTACTGACATAATATGTAATCCCTACAGATCTGTACTTGCTGTCATGATAATGAACCTCCCCATGATAAGCAAGGATCTCCTCATTGGACAAATATAGGGGATACCAAAAGGACATAAAGGTTGGAACAAATTGGATTAAACACTGTGTATGTTCCCAATGTATGCTGTTTCTATATGTAGGGGATATATGTACAGACATTCCATCCCACACCTTATATACCCACCAAGCCAGCTGACTTCCTTCATAAGCTACAAACCGCAGACCTAAAAAGTGGGAAGTGATCATAAAAATGTGACTTGATTGTGTAAATCAGAACAATGTTTGTCCTAAAAACATTAAAAAGTTCAATAAACATGCATTTTCACAAGATCATTCCTTAAAGAGGTTTTGCCTCATACAATATTGACGTAGGAACATCCAAACATGCACATTTAATCGAGTTTGTAAATAGAATTAATTAACAAACATATAGCATATTAGATCAGGGGCTTTCTCCTTTCTGTTTCCTCTGTGTATTGTTCATTGTCAGGGGTTCTGACCAGCACTGTCTTATGCCTTGCTGGCTGCATTTGCTTAGTTGCCTCTTCACAGCATTTTATAAATGTGTCCCGTTGGGTGTCGAAAAGTGTCCCAATATGTGCCAGTATATGCACTGAAAATTGAGGAGGCAAAACAAAGTCAAGTTATAACCCCTTTAACCGGGAACTTGCTACTATCAGAAGAGCATGTCCAATTCATGCTTTCATTAATTAAGAATATATCACCACTAATATCTCTTGTTCCTCCACATTTTCTGAATCCAGCTTGCATGTCTATTTTTCTTGTCTGCATTTATCAGCAAAATTCTTCTGGCCTACACTTTTTTATTTCTACCAAAATGCTATTTCTATGGACAAAAATGTAGATCTAAATAAGTGTTGCAGGTGTACCAGAACAAGCCAAGAACACTTGTGAAACAGCAGGCCATAACCCAGCAAGAAATAGATGCAATGGATATGCTGGTACGCACCTTCCTAAACCATAGTTGCCAACTTTTGAAAATGAAAAAGCAGGAGATTTTAGATGGCGGCGCGCGTAGCGTGCGCGACAAAAATTTGCATGGACACGCCCATCTTTCCGGTATGCCACGCCCCTTCAAAAGCCACACCCACTCCACCTAACTGCATAACGGCTTTGGAAGAAAGCCAGGTAAATGCCCTTATAGCCAGGTAGTAACCCCCCATAAGCAGGTAGTGCCCCTTACAGGCAGGTAGATGCCCCCCTTGTAGCCAAGTAGATGCCCTCTGTTACCAGGTAGGTGCCCCCCTTTGTTAGCCAGGTAGGTGACCCCATTGTTGCCAGGTAGTGCCCCCATTGTTTGCCAGGTAGTGCCCCCTCTGTTGCCAGCTAGTGCCCCCTCTGTTGCCAGGTAGATGCCCCCACTGTTGCCAGGTAGATGCCCCCTCTGTTGCCAGGTAGATGTCCCCAGTGTTGCCAGGTAGGTGCCCCCATTGTTGCCAGCTAGTGCCCCCATTGTTTGCCAGCTAGTGCCCCCTCTGTTGCCAGGTAGTGCCCCTCTGTTGCCAGGTAGATGCCCCTCTGTTGCCAGGTAGATGTCCCCTCTGTTGCCAGGTAGTGCCCCCATTGTTGCCAGGTAGTGCCCCTTCTGTTGCCAGGTGATGCCCCCTCTGTTGCCAGGTAGATGTCCCCTCTGTTGCCAGGTAGATGCCCCCTCTGTTGCCAGGTAGATGTCCCCTCTGTTGCCAGGTAGTGCCCCCTCTGTTGCCAGGTAGATGCCCCCTCTGTTGCCAGGTAGATGTCCCCTCTGTTGCCAGGTAGATGCCACCATTTTTCCCCGGTAAAGGCCCCCCTCTGTTGCCAGGTGGTGCCCTGTCTGTTGCCATTTTGTCCCCCCTTTTTGTTGCCGGGTAGTCCCCCCATTTTGGGCCAGGTAGTTTGCCCCCTTTTGTTGCCAGTTAGATGGCCCCCTTTTTGTTCCCCGGTTTGGGTTTGCCCCTCTGTTGCCAGGAACCCCCCCTTTGGGTTCCCCAGGTATTTTCCCCCCATTTTTTGCCGGGCAGACCCCCCCCCCCCCAAATAGCTAATAAAAAAAAAATTAATAAAATCCACTCCCCTCCCCAGGCCCCTCCCGGGGCAGGGCCCCTTCTGGGGACGATCTCCTCACCCCGGGCGCGGGGGGAAGTGAGAGCGGGCCGCGCGGTCACTCCCCGGGCAGCCCCCGGGGTCACTTCCCCCTGCGCCGTTTAAACCTGTTTGTGGGGCGCCAAAAACCCCGGGTTGCCGGACATACAGGGGGGGAAAGGGGGGGAAAGGGAAAAACGATCCTCCGGGCCTCCCCCCTTGCACAGCGAGACCCCGGGCGGGGTGAAGGGGCCGGGGGCGGGAAAGGTCCCGGCGGCGCCGGTAGTGCGCACTAGCGCCTTTTAAAGAGCCCCCGCCGCCGGGCTTGGGGGGGGAGGAATGCCCAACTCCCCCCGGGGAGGGCGGGGGGGGGACCCCCAAAAACGGGGAACCCCCCCCCTCCCCGCCGAAAAGGGAGGGGTTGGAAAAGGTATGTCCTAAACAGGGAGCGTCATTTTAAAAGAATGCTTTGGGTTTGCAAAGGGCGGAAATTTTCCAAAAATTTTTTGGGGATAGCATTTTGATTGCCTTTTGGGGAGTGGGGAAATTGTACAGTTCAGCCCTCCAAGTAAAAAAATGAATCGGAAATTCCAAACCCGGGTTTAAAACCCTGATTTTTAAATGACCCTTTTTCACTTTGCAAAGGTGCCCCACTCAAATAACTAGTATACCCTGTAGTTTTTGAAATAACCATAATTCTGTCTGTGCGTTTGGCACATACATAAGATGTTTGTTGTGTACGTGTACAATATAAAACATGGTCCCTGACCCATAGCCTATAGTTGGTCTTATTTATGCCAAATCTAGTCTTTTTAGCATATGGTTGACTGTTATGGGTTCACCATACCTTTTAATTTAACACAAAATTTTTAAAAAATTTTAAAAGTGCTTGTATGCATGTCCAAAATCCCAGTGGTTCCCTTTAAAAAAAAAAAAACTGTGTAATATATTTTTTTTTACAAAGGGAACCAATTGTCAAGAAATGAAAGTGTATGGCAGGCATATTTTAAAAAAATTAACGTTTGGGAGTATCCCATTGAAAAAATTCACAACAAAATGAAAAGGGATTTTTCCTTGGGTTTTCAGTGTAAAATTCAAACAGTTTGTAACAGATTACAAGATTGTCCTGTTTATACACTGTACATTCATAACAGATTAAAAGTTTTCCCCCTTTTTAAAATAGACTTTTAAAAAATGCAAAATGTGGTTAATGTGGTTTTTAAACAAAACCAAAAAAGAAAATTTTTGGCGGTTTTTGAAAAAGTTTTTCACACTTCCAACAGAAGCTTTTTGACTGTTATTTGACGGCTATTTAACAAAAGATACTTAGGGATTTCATTTCTTTATGCAATACCCCCCAAAAATTTTTTTTTGAAATTTTTTATTTAATTTAAAAGGAAAATGTCAAAAAGAAAACCAACCAAAAGGCTTTCATAAATATTGTCTGCTCTGTCCCCTTTTCTTTAATACATACAGCAGGGGCTACGCCGTTAATTTTCAAAAGCTAAGTTTCTTGCTACTTTTGGGAGAAAGAACCCAGGGAAAAGGATTCTAAAACTTAAACAGATATACAAACCCAAATTTTTAGCTTTCTTAGTGGGGGGGTTAGTTTTCCCGGAAAATTTCCAATGTTTGGCACCTGAGAAAAGATCATCTCTAATCATATTCTGCAGCACTTCACAATTTAGAGGTTACACGATTGATAAGAGTGCTCTGCAAGAGCTTATCATTGTCACAGTTTTCCCGGGTTGAAAAAGGCCCAAATAAGGTGGTGGGGTTTTGTAGGGTATTTTGATGGCAGGCCTCCCGGGTGTGGGTTTGGGGTGGGATTTTGTAGTGCAACGGCACCGTTAAAAAAGGAACAGGTAGCATTTCCCACAGCACATTTATTTTTACGATGCCCTTTTCCTTTCTTAAAATTCTTAAAAAACCAACCCAAAACCCTCCTCCCACAAAGACTGGGGGTTCAGCGTTTCTTTGTAAAAGGAGGCCACTTGTTTCTCCTTGACTACCGGGAATTGGGGACAATCTAGAAAAAAGGTTTGCCCCTTTCATTTCAACTCTCAAAATTTTTCATTTGGGTTTCTTTCCCCTTTAAAATTTACCCCCAAGGCCCAGTGAAACACACAAGGGTACTTGTTTTCCCTTGATAAAAGTGGTAAAAGCAAAAGGGCCTTATTTTTACCCCTTTTAAATTCCCGGGGACAACTAAGGGTTCACCTCTCTCTCTCTTTTTTTTACCTTCTGATCAGTTCCCCATTCTGTTCCTTTTCTCTAAATTGAAAAGAATCTCCCCCCATGGGAACCCTTTGTTAAGGTGGACCAAGTCAGCCTGCTTCGGGTTTCTACATCCGGTTTTGGGGGAAAAAGTGACCCTGCACTTTTTTAACCAAAAAGGAAAAAAAAAAAACCCAAAAGGTTTAAAAAACCCCTAAAAAAAGGGCAGACCCCTTTACCTTTTGAAACCCTGCCAGTCCCTTCCCTCTCCCGCCCGTAAAAGGGGGCCCAGCATACCCAAAAAAATTTTTTGGGGATTAAAGCACCTTTTGTTCAATAAAAGGTATCTTTAAAAAACCCCTTAACCCCCAAAATTAAAAATAAAAAAAAAAAACACTTTAAACATATTAAATACACCTACGACCACTGTTCGTAGGGGGTGGTACCACCCCCACACCTGTAAAAAATGATGGATATTCCAGGTTGCACACAAGTTTTGGCACAGACACACATCATGGGAGGGAAATTTAAGAATTTTTCCCCCTTTGACCCCCTCTTCGGGAAATTTTTTTTTTTACCTGACGCAATTACCTGAAAGCGACATTTGGGGAGGGGAAAAAAAAAAATGAAAGCCCCAAAGGGGTTTTAAAATGGGGCAGGCAGTGGGAAGAGACGGGAAAATTTTTTCAAGCAAGATAAAGGATAAAGGGCCCAAAGGTGGGGCCCAAGGTCAAAAGAAAAACAAAGAAAGGGGGTTCAATTTTAGTAATGAGGGGGAAAACAGGAAACAAAGTGCAGAATTAAATTCACTATAGAAACATTAAAAAGGGGAACCAAGTTTGTGCCCCCCAAAGGCGAGGACAGCACAAGTTTGTTGTCCAGCCCTGCTTTTTCCAAAATGTTTTGTTGTCCCTTATTCTTAAAAAAATCCCTTAAGTTTTCAAATATTTAATGCTGAAAGCTGCAGTTTTCAGCCAGAAAAGAGGCATAAAGAGAGTCAGTATTTTTATGCCCCCCCCCTCCTCCACCCACCTCACAACTGATTAACCTATTACTTTGAATAGGTGGAAACATGTGAATAACTGCCAGGCGAGGCTAGCATTGGGTGGGCAGGGCTAACACCTGCTCATGAATAAGATTTGAGCATTAGGGTATGTTCACACGGCATAATTGCGGTGTGTACAGCACCCACCGCAATACGCCGGTTGATTTGGGAGTCGTGCTGATCAGCGCGTACTCCCAAAGCACGGGGGAGGGGGGGGGCGGCAGCGTAGTCGCTAGTTCTCTATGAGAGCTATGGATTACCGTAATTGCGGCGTGCATCTTGCTTCGCATTAAGTGCAAATACGTCGCAAAATGCGCACCAAATTTACGCCGTGTAAACATACCCTTAAATGCTCTAAAACTCCAGCATCTTATAGAATACGGGACTCAGCGCTGGAAACAGCATGTCTGTCACTAACTTGTGCTGTCCTCAGCAAGGGTGGCATAACCTATGTGACAGGTTCCCTTTAAAGCAGCATCAAAGATCCAGCAGACATTGCAGGTGGAACAGAATACCTTCATGCACTGACCCTTTAAATATCAAGGACCATCATGCTAGATGGCAGCAGGAGGAATGGAACAGACCGCCAGATGAGGGAGTGGCACAGCCACTGTACAAAGTGAATGCTGCAGAACACTGAAAACAAGCCATAACATGGCTTATGTCAACTAGGTGTGGATCTAATGAGAAAGACAAATAAATATGTTAGCATTAATAAAAGCAAACCATACTAGGCCTTTTATCATGTTATCTTTTCTCAGGTTCATAACTTCTTGTCAATTGCATTACTGCTAAAAATGACATGTCCTATAATAAACAAGCTACTGAAGTTAAAGGAGTATTCATATCTCATTTATGATATACTGATAGGATGTGTCATAAATACCTGATAGGTGTGGACAATACTTCTGGACCAACACCTAACTCAAGAATGGGCCCCATACAACTCTATGCAAAACAGGGAGACGGCCGAGCATGCGTAGCCCTCTTCATTCTTTTTTATGGCTTTAATGGAAATTTTGAGCACAGCCAAGTGAGTGTGCTTGTACTCAGAACTTTCATTGAGTGAATACGTATTAGACATTTATGGCGTATTCTGTTGATGGCAATACCCCTTTAATTGCAATTGTGATACTAATGCCAGTTTACCTATAACTTTTCAATTAAATATCAAACTACATTTATTAGTTTTACTGAACCAAATCCACAGGTAGCTTCGCCAGTTGACCTTTAAACTGCTTCAACAGGATTAAAACAAATACGTATTTCTTGGGTTTTTGCCAGTATTCAAACAGGTAAAAACAATCAATCATTCATTTCTCCCACTTAATCCTTTTTTAAATAATCCTGATGTGCTTCATTGTATATTATATTTTCACGTTTATATTGTTACTTATAGGGCTGTTCCCGCCATGGAGTTTGATGGTGTATCACTAGGATATGCCATTAAAGTCTGGTAGGTGCAGGTCCCACCTTTGGAACCTGCACTTATCTCAGGCTTAGGCTCCCAAAAGATATGGCTCAGAATGGAGAGAAATTCGCGCTTGCACATTACTCATTGTACATTTTGTCCTATAGAAGTTCAAAATACAGGCGAAAACTGTACTCACCTGTACTCAGAACTCCCATAGAACAGAATGGAGCGTTGTGTGCAAGCGTGACCAGCTCTCTATTCTTAAATGTAGCTTTCACAGGCCCGTTCCAGAGATAGGTGCCGGTACCTCCTCTGGAACCAACACCTAACAGACTTTGATGGCATATTCTAGCGATATGCCATAAAACTCTATGGTGGGAACAGCCCTTTCACCAAATAAAGTTTGTGCATGTAGTTCAATTGTACAGTTTTCTAGACAGTACAGCACTGCATAAAAGTTGTGGAACATCTAACAATGTGCCATCTTCCAAGCAATGTACCTTTTTTCCACTAGACTCACTACACTGCATGTAGATTGGGAATTTCCTTTCCTTGTATGCATATTAGAATAATAATAATAATAATAATAATAACAGTAATAAATAAAGAGACAGAAAACTGAGTTGATGGATTGGTCACAATTTTTATTTTATAATCATTATAACATAACTTGCCAAGTCATTAAAATTAACTTAAAGGGGTTGTCTCACGACATTGATTCATCTTACCTTAGTCCTGTTCTCTTGGTTTCATTTTGAATTCAGGGGCGTGTTTACTGGCTTCCACTAGGCTGCAGTAGAAGCCAGGTCTGTAGCTATAGCAACCAGTGCTAGCCTATTAGGATAGATCAAACAGGTCTGTAGCTATAGCAACCTGATGAGCTGATGCAGCCCATACAGAGGGGATATCTAGGAATAGGTAGGACACTGTTAATGGACATATATTGCAAGGTGACTTGTTTCTGCAAGATCTTTAACATAAAAAGCAATCTTTGTAGTGAGACAATCCCTTTAAATACCAAGAGCAAAGGCTGCCAAGCCACCATATAGGGTTAAGCAGGAGATCAACATCTCTAACCATCCCAACCATGACCAGCAAAATGCTGTGAGAAGCTCTAAAAAAAAAAATAATAATTTGAGGGAGAAAGCATATCGTCCAATGCAAAAGTTGCAGAAAGGTCTTGACTCGTGTCATCTGCACCTATTTACTCATTATTCCCGTTACAAATTCTCACTGACTTCTGTGAGAGAGTTTTCTTGGCGTTCTTTGTGACCAGAAAAGAAATCATAGCACGTGGAGGATGCGAGGGTGGGCTCAGCAGAGACATGATCTTTACAGATCAGGAGGTGTCAGATTATTATTAGGCTTAGTGGTCAAAGTGAAAACTGCATGTTAAAATCAAGAAAAAAGCATATAGCTTCTCTCTAGGGGCCACATGTATGAAAACTGTCTAGGTCTAAAACTCACTTTGTTACTCAGAGCAACCAATCAGAGCTCCTCTTTCATTTCACATAGTGCTCTGGGAAAATGAGAGGGGCGCTCTGATTGGTCGCTATGGGCAACAAAGTGAGTTTTAGACCTAGACAGTTTTCATACATGTGGCCCTAGGTTTCGTACTTGGAGAGAACCCATACACTTCTTTTTTAATTTTGCTTTACTTTTTCACTTTTTTGCTGTTCACTTTATTGGTGACTTATTTGGTCCATTTTGCGCTCTCTTTATATCCCACTGAGGAGTCTGGAATTTTCCAGACAAAACGCCTTTGGGATTTGTATATGCTTATTGAGACGTAAAGCTTTTGGTTAGGGTCTTTCAGGGCTAACACCCCTTTAGGGGCCGCTCTCCCACAATGGACTAGACACTAGGAAATAGTAGGGTAAGTTTAGGCTCTCTTTTTTTTTATAGGGATCAACTTTATTCTACCCTACATGAGACACGTATGACCGTATAGTAACTGTGATTGATACTCCATTTAGGACCTCTGGTGAGTTTATGCACTTAGGGCCTTATGTATGGAAACTGTCTAGGTCTAAGACTTTCTTTGTTGCCCATAGCAACCAATTAGAGCTCCCCTTTCATTTTATATAGTGTTCTGAAAAAATGAAAAGGGGGCTCTGTTTGGTTGCCATGGGCACAAAGAAAGTCTTAGACCTAGACAGTTTTCATACATGCCCCCCTTAATGTTATATGTAAATGTATATATAGTCATCATTTAGTAATCATTTTATTAAGACTATTAAAGGTTATGTTTTATGGGGGAAAGTTCTTTTCTGTGACTTGTATCCCAAAATGGTACCAATGAAACTACACTTCAGCCTGCAAAAATCGAGCCCTCACTCAGGTCCATGGGTAGCAGAACAGAAAATTTATTGATCGCACAAAATGGTGCTGCAAAGCTAAAAAATAATACTTTTTTGTTTTTTCTAAGTGCTAGAACATAATGAAACTCCAATCATACCGACCTGCAGAATACAGACCACATCATTTATACGAAAAAGTGAATGCCAGAAAAAAACGCAAATTTAAAATTTTCACTTTCCTTCCCAAATTTTTGGGTGCTTTCCCAGTACATTATATGATACAGCCAATGGCACCATCGAAAAGTACATTTTGTCCCGCATATCTGATATGCAAACAGAAAAATAAAAAAAATTATGGCTTTTGGAAGATGAAGAGTTAAAAAAACAAGCGGGACAAAAAAGGCTCTGTCAGAAAGATGCTAAAGGGAATCTGTCACCATTTTTTTTGTTTACTTTTTAAAACAAGACCCTGATCCATATTTTTTTTTCTTAGCTGTTTTTATTTTCTGATTGTAGATTTCTCAGTTCATTCATCTATAAATGATTGTGGGGACAGCATTCTTGCCTGCACTGCTTTAACAGCATTTAGGGATATGATTTACAGCACATTGGAGCCTTAAGACTGACTCAGTCCCATTGACTTCTAAAGGAGAGTTTTCCAGGCATGCTCTGTGACCTGGGAAGAAGGCGGTGTGCAGGGAGGGGGAGAGCTGTCTCTTATTGTGACTGGTGGATCCTGTGTTATCTGTACACATTGGTGTCACCTTTCAGTTTGACCCTGCTTGTGCTGATAATGAGCAGACAACTGAAAATCTCTCTCTCCAGAACAGGAAGTGTCAGACTATTATTGGGTCTAGTGGCCAAAGTGAAAACTGCAGGACTTAAGAATTTATAAAACATATTGAAAGTGATATGGAAAATTAAAAAAAACAACCAAAAATTCATAAAAAATGTGTTTAACATAAAAAACGTGAGTTAAACAATAAGTCATTTTCTGATGACACATTCCCTTTAAACAATAGGTCATTTTCTGACACATTGCTTATAAGTACAGTGAGTGAGATTTATTACATTAGGGTAAGGAAAAAGTGGAACCAGTTAGTTTACACTGCTCCTATACATTGACCCTTTAGAACATTAAAGCGCAAATCTAGTTTACAACTAGTGCTACATTCTGTGCGCCTAATTGTAAATACCTGTCACCATGGCAAGAAAATGAGTGCTCTGTTAAATCTATGTCACCAGGATTAGTCATAGTCTGATATTGGTGAGATTGCCTCCACTTTGTAAAAGATTCCGTTGCTGGTTGCTACCACAGGCACATTACACCAACTAACCAGTTTCCTGTTAAGTGTGTACAACACTGTGTCCTTAGCTGAAAGTATGGGAATCATTTTTGCAGCCAGGCCCCGAGACTGTTTAGCATGCTAGTGAAAGCTGAGGGTCTGTCAAACCCTTTGATGGTGGCATGCAGAATGCTGGTTGTACTGTTGGGTATTAGATTAATTTGATTAGGTGCTTGAACAAAAGGTCAAGACAAATAAGAAAGAACATATTAGAACTTACATTGTAACCCTAATTACAGTTTAATAAGGCAAGCTATACAGAAGATGTAATACCCACATAGCACAGCACTGATATTTGTTAATAGAATGTAATGATTATACTTCAACTGCAGCCTACAGCAAAGCAATTTACACCCCTCCATTATTTCTCTACCAATCTAATCAGAACCCTCAGATTCACAAAACCAACACCACCACTGGTAAATAAACATTTCTAGTCTGATATCCACTGTAGGGGGCACTATAACTCTTATACACATGTCAACCTCAATATATAACTTTTATCTTAAATAGTGGTCATTGAGTATTAATGTGTATAACCGTGGTCAATATTGATAAATGTAGCAATGCTTGGCATGACCGGCGCATCTCTACCATGTATTATATGTCAAGTTAATGTTTGCTACATCTGTATATGTATTAAATGTTCGGCAGTGAATTTCTGATTCCCAGCAATGTTACTAATCTCTTATTCATCCCTGTATTTCCTTCTAAATAGACATATAAATTATACTAGCATTAATTTCTAAGTGTAGAAGGAGGACATGACTTGGGTATTAACTAACTGGAGTTGCTCTGCTGTGAAATAAAGCTATGCAAACGGCATCTCGCATCGTAAACCAGATGCTGCTCTTTGCTGATGAGGTCCAAAAGATTGAAACAGATCTGTTGGCATATGTGTGTGTGGATTACTAACACCAGAGTCAAGTCCTCGGTTTGGAGTGAGACACTGACATACAAGGCAAGTCATGTAAACATCTAAGTTTTCATCCAAGTAAAGTAGAATTATTGGCATACGTTGTTTCCAGGGAGTCTCGCTAACTCCCTGATATGTCTTCCAAGAGTTAGTGCCCTAGTGAGGGCTCACAATGTGCCTTAAATTAAGGAAACCCATATGAGGCAAATGTATTAACATATTGGTTGCATACAACCCTCATGTTTTTCTACCACCGTTATTTTCTAGATGTTATGTTGGGTGTTTATATACTCATTTCTTAACATATTCTTGCCATTTATCTTCTTTTACTTTCCTTTTTTTAATTTCGTTGTTCTGTGTTCTGTTATATTAGCTCAAGATCTTGGAAAGTACAATTTCATTGGTCCCTTATGTTGAACTCTTGACTATATTTGGTCTACCAGCTATTAGACCTATGCAGTATTGCAACTTTGAGGATATTTTTGGTAAAAGAAGCATTTCAAGATGTTCACAGACATCCCTAAGATCGTTCTGTGTAGTGCCTTGTGGAACCTTTCCCTTCAAACTTCATTGTTTGAGATGAGCATCTGTAACGGTAGCAGTAGTGGATCCGCTGGACCACCGCAAGCGATGGTGGAAGCCCACACAAGGGACCGGAGTCTAAGTAGATCCCGGTTTTCACCAGAGCCCGCTGCAAAGCGGGATGGACTTGCTGCGGCGGGAAACTACCAGGTCGCTTCCCTGGCGGGACTTGCTTGTGGTGGCAGCCAAGGGTAAGCGTGGTACAAAATCGTAAGGCTGAGTCGTAGTCGGGGACAGGCGTTAGGTCAGGACAGGCGGCTGAGGTTCGTGGTCGGAGGACGGAAGCTAGGCGGTACGGTACACGGAAAACACAGGACGAGACAGAACGCTTTCTCAATAGGCTCCAAGGGCACTAAAGATCCAGCAGAGGACTGCCGGAGGAGGAGCCATTATATAGGGTCAGCGGCCGGCAACCGCCAATTACCGGCGCTCTGGCCCTTTAAATCTGAAGAAGCCGGCGCGCGCCCTAGGGAGCGGGGACACGCGCACCGGCCGGCACAGGAACGCAGGGAGTCAGGAGCGCAGTCTGGTGAGTACCGGAACCCCGAGGAATGAGTGCGCCCACGGCCCAGTGCACGGACCGCTAGGCCACTCGCCCCCGGCACCGGGGAACTGGCAGGTGAACGGACGTGCCCGCATCCTTTCCCACGGGCTGCGGCGATGTCCGTGACAGCATCTTTTTCTTCCTAATCACTAACAGGAAGTTGTGATCATTATTTACGGAAAGAGTAAGGATGCAGCCCGGTCCTGGTCACTGTCACAAGCGTCCATCTACCTCACATTTCACTTTCCCCTACCTTCCCTTACTCCCCTTTTGTACATTGTTGTGGCCATACTTGAATCTGTGGGAAAACTGCTGTAATAAATACAAGACTTTCTTTTAGTTAATAAGTCCCCTCTACAGACACACAGACAAATCTTTTGGTAACATCTAAGATCTTTAAAGGGGTTGTCTCACTACATGGATTGCTTTTTATATTAAAGATCTTGCAAAAACAAGTCACTTTGCAATATATGTCCATTAACAGTGTCCTACCTATTCCTAGATGTCCCCACTTGTATGGGCTGTATCAGCTCATCAGGTCGCTATATCTACAGACCTGTTCGATCTCTCCTGATAGGCTGCCAGCACTTGTTGCTATAGCTACAGACCTGGTGTCTTCAGCAGCTTGTCACTGCAGGACAGTAGTAGCCAATAAACTCCCCTGAATTCAAAACTAAAACTTAGAAAACAGGACTGAGGTAAGATGAATCGATGTAATGAGACAATCCCTTTAGGCTCTAATTACCTAGGTATTTATCTATCCATATATTTCTTTGTTTCTTTCAACAGGGAGAGTAATGATATACATGACACTTGCAGAATCAATCTAAACTTAATGCGAACATTGGGTTCAGATGCATGATATTAATGTTTTTTTATTTCTTTGTAAATATATTTTGCAAAAATAATTTTAAAAATTTGGTAAAAAACCAGGGAGGAAAAAGGCTCCTCTTTTTTGCCCTAAACTAATTTAAATTGTGTGTGTAGCCTGCAAGTGAATAAAGCTAGCCAACAACATACAGCACTATATTAAAAAAAATAATAATAATCTAGTTAAGATTCTAAACAACTCACTAATAATGGTGGAATCACACCTGTGTTGTGAAATCCGTTGTTCTTTGAGACATTAAAAATGGAAAGGAACTGCCCCCTATTGATTTCAATCGATTTTTAAAGCTATCAGTTCAGTTGTGCTCCGCTCCATCAGAGATCCGTTTTTTTTACAACGAAAATAGCGGAGGCTGCTGCACTATTGTTTTCATAAAGAAAAAACAGATTTCTGACAGAAAGGAGCATTCCGTTTTTTTTTTTTTACATTGAGTTCAATGTGAAACACATATAAATGGATGCTCATCCATTTGTATCCATTTTTCTGTCCATTTAAAGAATACATTTTTAATTTCTGCACATATGCAAAAATTTCAGACCTGAAAACAATGGACATCTCTTTTACACATTACAAAAAAAAAGAGAAACTGTTGTCAAAGTATTTGTTTTTCAACTGATAAGGCCTGGTTCACATCAGCATTGGAGGTTTCGTTTGTTACCTCCGTTGCACGTTCCATCAACAATGACAGAAAAAAAAGTGAAGCAAGCTGCGTTATTTTTTCCATTTAAACGACAGACCCTACAGTCATAGAGTAGGTTCCCATCTGTATTGATTGCCATGACATAGGCAGGTGGGCTTATACAGTTTTGATCTAAAATGTACACTAAGAACCTCAAGTTTTCATGTATCTAAAGTAGCAGAAATGCTTTTCCAAAAATGCAGATGTTTCTTTTGACTGTTTTTAGTGCTAGTAGTGTGCTGCTGTTATTGGATTGTGTTTGTATGTTCCTGTCACACCAGCGTGCACCTATGCTTGTTTTTTCTAAAAAAAACTTTTTGGGATGTGCAGACTAAACATTGTTTTTTTTTTTCAATGACAGACCCCAAGGTGGAAACACGATGGACCCATTGTAATTATTAGGGTCCATCAGGCACAATGGATGCCTGTTGTAAATTAGCTTTGTATTTCAATATAAGAGTCACAGCGGGGAGTGAGGTCACAATCCTGACCACTGCTGCAGTCTATTAGAACGGAGAGAGGTGGCTGGTAAGTAGTGAAACCTGTGTACAAAAAAAGGTAATAAGATCTGCTCCTAGGTTGGAAGAGAAGCAAAATCAAAACAGCAATAGTCTTTATTTATCTTTGCCTACATGTTTAAAGTTCGTCAATGAAACGGGAATACCTCTTTAAGCACTGAAATCCCCTAGTTAAAGATCTATACAGAGCCAGCTCTAATAGCATTCTGGGAGATGTAGTCTTTACAGTCTGCACTATACAATTATTGCATTTGGAGCATTCTATGAGCTCAGCTAATGCAGGTCATACATGGCTTGATAATTCTAACCCAACCATTTATTGATGTATTTAGGTCAAATAGAAGGCTGATAACATCAACAGATGTAATTTATTTCTCTGCAAAAGGGAGATGCACACGTTTTATATTAAAGGAAACTGGCAGCTGTTTCCTGCTACCCATGCCTTGGACCGTACAGAATAGCCACAGGTTTCCTTGTCTCAGCAAGATGTATTTTACCCTGAAACAAAATAGCAGTTCAGAGTAAAACACCCTGCAAGGGTGCTTTCACACTGAGCTTTTTTGATGCGTTTTTTTGGTGCGGTTTTATTGCAAAAATGCACAGCATTAATTGCCGCGTATTCCTGCAAAAAAAATAAAAAAATGCACCAAAAAAGCCCCCAAAAAGGCGTCAAAAACGCACCATATGAAAGCAACCTAACATTGAGCCAGGTATGAAGAGGAGCTTCCGTTGCTTCAGAGGTGGACCCATTGTGTTGCTTAACTGGCAGGTGTCTCGCTACACATAATCAGCGGAGAGACCTGTCAGTTGAACTAAGCTGGGCAGATAGATCACACATCGGACCCATCTCTGGCCGCAGTGCTTCTCTATGTACCCGGATCAATCTTACAGTGTGTTCTACACTGAAATGCGCGCCGCTAGTAATGATAGTCGGATTCGCCGAGCGGGGCTAAAGTGACATGTCAACTATTTACGGCGTGTACGGACCGTGAATAATGAATGTCTGTGGGGCCGGCGAGCTGCCGGCCCCCCCGCTCCCGCTGCACGCCAGCTGGCGTAACTGCTCCCTACTCTGCGACCTTCCAGAGTATCCTGCACAGGCGGCGTGAGTGTCATCATGCTGCCTGCGAGGCCTGATGACATCACACTGACTGTGCCAGAAGATCGGATCGCCTGGGAGTCAGAACAGCGAGGGAGAGAGGTAAGTACTTGTATTTTTTTTTATTTTTTTTTTTAAACCCAGCCTATACCTGCCTATGGGGGACATATACCTGCCTCTACCTTACCATACCTACCTATGGGGGACTTATACCTGCCTATACCTGCCTATGGGGGACATATACCTGCCTATACCTGCTATGGGGAACATATACCTGCCTATGGGGGGACATATACTTGCCTATACCTGCCTATGGGGGCCATAAACTGCCTATGGGGGAATTTAAACTGCCTATACCTGCCTATGGGGGATATTAAACTGCCTGTGTGGAACATTAAACTGCTTATACCTGCCTATGGGGGATATTAAACTGCCTATGGGGGACATTAAACTGCCTATACCTGCCTATGTAATTTTATTGGTATCCATTTTTATTTTTGAAATTTACCAGTAGCTGCTGCATTTTCCACCCTAGGCTTATACTCGAGTCAATAAGTTTTCCCAGTTTTTTGTGGCAAAAGTAGGTGCCTCGGCTTATATTCGGGTCGGTTATATACGGTATATATTATAAAATAACTTACATAAACAGTTCAGTAAGTTTGCAAACACTGTAATGGGATTAGCTCATGAGACTGCCTTTTCCAGTGGTAGATAGACACCCCATTTACCTCATATTTTTGCCATCTGAAAAGCATATACATTTGCATAGCCTAAAAAGGTGTTAAAATGTATAGCAGTAGAGGCCCACAGACTATAATGGTGAAAACATAGTTCACAATTACTTACTTATGACTGCATATACGTGAATTACTTTGGGACACTTTTTTGGGAATGATGAAAAGGTGTAGACTTGTACCCCTGAAACTCAATGACTTGAAACATGTTTATCAAATAGAGTGGGATGCCATGCCTCAGCAGTCAATAACGCGACTTGTGAACGGCATGAGATGTCGCTGTCAAACTGTAATTGATGCTCAAGGCCACATGACACGCTGTTGAGACATTGAATTTTTTGATGGTACATACCCTCCACTGTTGTTGGCTTCTGTTTCATTAAATTGTTTAAGATGAGAAAACCAACATTGCAGGCTACGACGTAAATGGCCAACTTTCAGGATAAAATACCACTGTAGTGTGAAATTTTTAAGTTTTCAATTAATTTTACCCAAAAGCAAAATATCCCTAACTTTTAGCGAGTAGTGTAACTTTTTTTAAAATTTTATTTACTGATTTCCCCTGTGACTGGAGCTGATATATTGGTCCAAATGATAGAGGAAATACATTCCTTTAAATCACTGCAGAGCTAATCTGGGTCTGATAAGACCCAGAATGAGCCGCCGGGAAGCAAAAAGCCAAGAGACTTCCTGTTATTCTGTATGTGCAGCGCTCATTGAGCTCAGTGTATACAACGATTGAGAAGACAAGGATGGTAATAATCCATCCCTGCCTTCTAAGGCTATGTTCACACGGCTTATTTGCGGGGCGTAATTACGTCCCGCAATTACGCCGTGTGGACAGGGGCGGAGAGGGAGCAGGAGGGCGGCACCTCGCCGGCCCATAGACTATCATTACTAGCAGCGTATACGCGCCGCTAGTAATGATAGTCTATGGGCCGGCGAGGTGCCGGCCCCATAGACTATCATTACTAGCGGCGCGTATACGCCGCTAGTAAATGACATGTCACTTATCTCCCCCCGCGGCGGATTCGCCGAGCGGGGAGAGGAGACGTAATCCATAGTTCTCTATGAGAACTGTGGATTACCGTAATGACTGGGACGTATTCCAGCCGTAATTCGCGCAGTAAGACATGTGAACATAGCCTAAGTGGAAAGCTCAGCTAACGCTGACAGCCAGTTCTCCGCTCCAGCAGCTGAACAATTAGTTTCAGAACATCTGTGCAGAATTAGATGTCGACCACCCAGACGTTTATAGTTAACGAGCAGTCAGCATTGAGTTAAAAAAACATATCCGCTTAATGTATAATTGAAATGGAACAGGGGCATAACTAGAGAAGCCTGGGCCCCATAGCAAACTTTGGAATGGGGCTGCTTCTCACATCACGAACATTTGCCGGGACCTCATGCAGTTACTAGATAATACAAGGAGTGAATATCTCACCATAGATATCACTATCATACTGCTACCAAATCCCACTATACCAAGGCCACCATTACCAATAGCGCTACTACATATGGACTTGATTATATTGCCAGAACACAACCACAAATTACCACCACATAGTGACTGAATAATATCCCTACACTATTACTGAATAAAAATCAATATTACCGCCACATAGTGACCATATAGTGGTAGATATCGGTGTACACAGGCTCTGCACACTGTATATTACCTCCATACAGTGACCATATAGTTGAAGATACATGTACATATATGTGATTACAGTGCAGTTACATCTTGTGACTCACAGGTAACATTTCTCCAACGAGTTGTTGAGTTTCCCTGTTGTTCTACATCCGATCCAGACTGCCGTGATGACTTCTCCCAGCAGATTTGGACACAAATATCTTAGAATCCTCACTTTTTCAGCACCTCACTTCCTACCCCTCATCTCTGTACAAACTTCCAAGAGGTGGCAGAGCGGGTACAGGCCATAGCTTAGAAGCACAGTCTCCTAGAGGGGAGTGGGGGAACAGAGGACTCAGCCCCTGAAGACTGTGTTACAGCTATGGCTTGTACACCTCAAATCATGTTACCAGGTAGACCCACATTAGATAGGTTGGTAGGTCCTTGGTAGGTTGTTAGGCTCCAGGAAGGCAGGTAGGTAGGCAGTATTTAGGCCCCAGGTATGTAAGTAGATTGGTCCAATGAAGGTAGGCAGTAGTTAGGCAGGCCTCAATTAGGTAGGTAGGCTACAGGTAGGTAGGAAGATTGGCCCTAGGCAGGCAGTAGTTAGGCCCCAGTTAGGTAGGAAACCCCCAGGTAGGTAGGTAGGCTGTAGGTAGGCCCAGGTAGCGAAGTAGGCTGTAAGTGGGCCACAGGTAGGCTGTAGGTGGGCAACAGGTAGCTAGGTAGATAGGCTATAGGTGGGGTCCACATAGGTAGACAGGCTATAGCTGTTGTCCACATAGGTGGCTAGGTAGGAAAATAGGCTATAGGTGGCCCAAAAAAGGCAGGCAGGCTTTAGGTAGGGTATAGGGAACCCATATAGGTAGGCATACAGGGTTTAGGTAGGTATAGGGGGCCATATCGGTTGGCAGGCAGGTTTTAGGTGGGTTATAGGGGCCATATAGGTAGGCAGGCAGGGATTTAGGTAGCTATAAAGGCCCCATATAGGTAGGCAGGCAGGGTTTAGGTAGCAATAGGGGCCCCATATAGGTAGGCAATCCTTAGACAGACTTCATTAAAGGTTAAAAAAAATCTCACCTCTCTCCATGCTCCCACGATGCAACACACTCCCGGCCAGTCTCTGCACCTGGCACGGGTGGCGCGAAGATGTGACGTCATCATGCCGCCCACATTAGCATTGTGGCCTACCAGGCTAAGAGCAGACAGTCCTGCATTTGAACACTCGGGACAGAGGGCCTGGGCATTCAGAGGCAGGATGCGCCGGGCCCCGAAGCTCCTCCACTGTTATGTTCATTGCCAGCAGACGCAGGAGCGGAACTATCAGGGCAGCAGAAATACTAGCAGCCCAGGCCCCATGGCAGCTGCTACGTCTGCTACCCTGGTAGTTATACCCAGAGGCGTAACTTGAAACTCCGGGGCCCTAGTGAATGTGAAATGGGCCCCCCAGCTACCATGTTCGACTTACAATGCTGGTATCTCCTCATGTGGCAGAAGGGCTTTTGGGCCCCCTCAGGCTGCAGGGCCCAGTAGTGGCTGCTACCTCTGCACCCCTTATAGCTACACCCCTGGTTACACCCCTGAAACGGCGATAAAAGATGTGAATGGGGCCCCACTGACAATGGCAGGCATGGCAGAAAATTAAGTCCACAGCCAAAGGTTTTCTATTTAAACTAACCATGGCCAAGGTATGAACAACATGGTGCAAATAACTACATGAATAAGCAAAAGTTCTATCCCTTTCCTGCACTAAGCAAACATGCCATCTCCATAACTGCCAGTATGAGTGCCTGCTGCTTAGCACCACAAACCAAACAATGTCAGAAAAATGTGCTATCTACCACCAGCATGTGTCAGCATAGTTTCTGCAGAGTATCTCTTGATCTTCTCCAGGCTGGGATCCCCATGTGTATGCACTATGCCCTCTTTATTATTGTGTGTAGGGACAATTGTCAATCAGGGATGCAAGGCGAGGAAAGAGTGGGGGGAGCACACATATCAGAAGTATCACTGGACTTCTCACTGGCAGCACTGGCCACACAATGCAAAGATAAGATGTAAGTTCTCAGAAACAACTTCATATTAACACATGTGTGACAGTAGGCTGAAATCAGCGTGTCTGTCACCACTCTGTGCTGCAGCTTAATGATGCTGACAGGGTTCTTTAAAGGGTGTATTGGATATTTATGGCACATACTGTGGATATGCCCTAAATGTACGAGATGGAAATAATCATTTAAGCCCGAGTTCATATGTTGTCAAATCATAAGATATTTTTTAGCCATGATAATGAAAGTAATTATAGCAGAAGGACATTTTGCTATGTAGCATAAATTGTAGAAGACAAAATCAAGACTGGACCACAATGTGTGAACTCAAGGAATAGCAAAAGTAGCACATAATCAGTATTGTTAGACAGCACAAATCCTGGACTGCCTTGATGCATTCATAAATAGATGCATTCCCTAATCCAGCGACCAGGCCCTTTACTTCTCTAATATACAGATTCCATTATTGCTTTAAAAATGACTTCTTTCTGAGAAAAAGATGCTTTCTAATGTTGTTATCGCCATTGTGCTACAATAAACGTAGTTGTAGCCCAGAGCTGCATTCACAATTCTTCTGGTTGTTATTGGAAACAGACAAAGAAGCTTGTCAGGCACAGAACTTTTATAGGTTAGGAGAATTATCAGGGTATGTTCACATGATGGTAATTTCTGTAAAAAAAATCCATTGTGGAAGCCATCATAGGGCTAGACTATGGATAAAAAGTAGTCCTCATACAAACTCCCCACCCTTTGCCTACATTCAATAACATACAATAAAATGTGTGCAAACGCAAATTTTGTATTTCTTAGTCACCTCCCCACTCACTAATTAAATCCTACAATCAACACTTAATTAGATGATCAGAGATAGGGGTACAGTCAATTTTACAGTCAAGGAAAAGTTTATGCCACCACTATATAGGCATCAATGTAACCAATAATACCACCATACTTTGCCCATATAGTGGTCAGGTAATAGATCAGGTTCCCAACACAAGGGAGACCATACAAGTGACTATAGCACTGATCTAACACAGAGACCAAATGAACAATCACATTCAGTGACTCACAAGTGACGTCTTCTCTGATTAGAGGTGTTCATTTTCCACTTTCTTCTCTATTTTGCCCACACTGCGAAGATGTCTTTTTCAGCCACTGCTCATCTCTAAGAATTTGCCACACAAACATCTCTGTGCCACATTCTCAATAATAAAACCGGATATGTCCTGTTTTCTGTTATATTGTGGCCCCTTATTACTCCCACTTTGAAATACTCCATCTGTGCTTCCTTCTCAGTATTAATGCCCTCTCAGTGCCCTTATTTAGTAATAATGACTCATCAGTGCTGTCTTTTTAGTAAAAGTGCCGCTTCCATACACTCACTTAGGGCGACATGTCGGGGCGCATGTTTTCACCAGCTTTCCGGCGAAATTTGCACCTGATTTATGTCAGCACCGGGCGCGCTCATACATAGCATGTAAAGTCCGCCGTGCCTCGTCAGTGTGTGGGGCGCAGTGCAGGACTTAGGCGCAGAAGGGACTGCGCCTCACATGTATTCCGATTCAAGACAGGCTGGAAAACAGCAAGAAATCATTAAAGATGTCCGTGCGGAGTATGAATCAAAAAATCGCCTTTATTAGGTGTAAAACATTCTCTGAAAATGAGCTGAAACCTACTGAGAAAATACATAAATAAAATCCCTTTCCAAAAATTTAGACCGGCGCTACATCGGGAATTTGGATATTGAAAATTGCCGGGAAACACAGTAATTCAAATTCTGTAAGCTATTCTGATTGGTCGGCAGAAACCAGCCAATCAGAATAGGAGCGACAGTGAACCATTATAACCTATGGAGAAGTATGGACCAATCAAATTCAAAGGCGGGACAGTTCAAAATACAGTAAAAAGGCAGAAAGAGCTGATTGGTTGAACTAGCGGGGGCTTGGCTATCTCGGCCAATCAGAGCGCGAGCTACTTGTCCCATTGTATTCTATGGAGAGATCGAGGCAATGAAATCTCGGCTCTCAGCGCCGTGTGGCATGGAGTATGATTAAAAAAAATAATTTTTATTAAGTGCAAAATATTCGCTCAAAAAGAGCTGAAACCTTCTATAAACATAAATCAATCAAATCCCTAACAATGCGTTTGTCGCCGAGACCGGCGCTACATAAGGAATTGGGATATAGAGAATTGCCGGGAAATACAGTAATTCAAATTGTTTAAGCTCTTCTCATTGGTCGGCAGAATTCAACCAATCAAAATAGGAGTGACAGGGACCCATTATAAGCTATGGAGAAGTATGGACTAATCAAATGAAATGGCGGACAGTTCAAAATACAATAAAAAGCCAGAAAAGAGCTGATTGGTTGAGCCCAGACGGCAGATATGAATCCACCAATCATATGTAGTGCATCTATTTTGAATGGAGAAAGAAGGGCGTGATAGAAGGGCGCCCTAAAAGTTATTACTGTCTATGGGAAATATTCTAGACTGTGATTGGTTGAGGGAAGAGGGGCTCATCCTGCTTAGCCAATCAGCGGCTGAGCTACTTTCTCATATAGTTCTATGAGGAAAAGAAATGCAAAGCGAGCTCTGTTTGTGATTGGCTAATTTAAAAGAGGCGCGGTTATTTGGACCAATGGGAGAGCGAGCGACGCTCTTATGGGTTTTCTAATGCAATCTGTAATAAAACTGTACATGTCTGAAATCAAATGATAAGACTCACGAAGTTGTGCCGATCTGTATATAAAATGAACAATAATATGGGGGTAACGAAAAAAAATAAATAATTCAATAAATTCTTTTTATTTTCTTTATTTTTGTTAGCCAAGGATCAATAGTATGGGTGTAACAAAAATAAAGAAATAAAAATGAATTTATTTTTTTTCGTTACCCCCATATTATTGTTCATTTTATATACAGATCGGCACAACTTCGGGAGTCTTATCATTTGATTTCGGCCATGTACAGTTTTATTACAGATTGCATTAGAAAACCCATAAGAGCGTCGCTCGCTCTCCCATTGGTCCAAATAACCGCGCCTCTTTTAAATTAGCCAATCACAAACAGAGCTCGCTCTGCATTTCTTTTCCCCATAGAACTCTATGAGAAAGTAGCTCAGCCGCTGATTGGCTAAGCAGGACGAGCCCCTCTTCCCTCAACCAATCACAGTCCTAGAATATTTCCCATAGACAGTAATAACTTTTAGGGCGCCCTTCTATCGCGCCCTTCTTTCTCCATTGAAAATAGACGCACTACATATGATTGGTGGATTTATATCTGCCGCCTGGGCTCAACCAATCAGCTCTTTTCTGGCTTTTTTACTGTATTTTGAACTGTCCGCCTTTTCATTTGATCGGTCCATACTTCTCCATAGCTTATAATGGGCCCCTGTCGCTCCTATTCGGATTGGTTGGTTTCTGCCGACCAATGAGAAGAGCTTAAACAATTTGAATTACTGTATTTCCCGGCAATTCTCCATATCCCAATTCCTCAGGGGCGTTGCTAGGGTCCTAAAACATTCGGGGCACGGGCCCTTTGTTAGTGGCGAGTGGCGATCCTCCCAGCCCACGGCCTACAGCATTGTCCCCTCATTTTCTTCCCAAATTTGGGGGCACAAAAGTGCCTCTTATAGTCTGAAAAATCCAGTATATGTGGTGATGTAGTTTAACTCCTAAATAACACAGCTGTTTCCATTTTTTTCTTCTAATAGCCATATCTTTTTTCATTGGTGCTGTTCTGAGGCTCATGGGACTTTTTGGTTGCTTTTTATTCAATTTCTTGCACAGTGGGATGAACAAAAAATGTTTTTATTTTTTATTTTTGTAGCAGTGTTCATGGAGGGGGTAAAATATCAGTTTTATAGCACAGGGTTTATACGCACACAGTGATGCCAAATATGTGTACTTTTTTAAAAAAATTTTCATTGACAAGCATTTGTAATGGGGAAAAGCTTATATATGTGTTTTTTTGTGTTTGTTTTTTTCACTTTTTACTTGCTTGACCACTTTAATACATCAGACTTATCTCACTGCAGATGGACACCTACTCAGCTGTTACGCACAGGGACAGTATATACACAAATGCAACACACAGGTAAATATTGGACATGTGTATATACTGTTCCTGTGTGTATATTACAGTATTATGTTTATATACACACTACACCACTATATATATACACACACATGTACTTCACACAGGGATAGTATATGCATGTATAATACTTATCTGGGTGTTACATTTGAGTATATACTGTCCCTGTGTGAAGTTCATGTGTCTGTGTATATATAAAATGTATACATATAGTGGTGTAGTGTGTATATAAATATATATACTGCAATATACACACAGGAACAGTGATATACATATGTCCAATATTTATCTGTGTATTACATTTGTGTATAGACTGTCCCTTTGTGGATGTATATACTAATATACTGTACCTCTGTGACACAGGTCCAGTATATTAGTATAGACATGTGAGGTGGGGGCATAGCCCTCCATCCTGCCTCAGGACATCCCTTTTATGCAGGGTCACTGGGGTCCTAGAAGCTCCTGGGCTGTTTAGGCAGCTCTGGAAGACTTGAGAAAACCAGAAGCTCGTTCTGGTTTCCATAGTGATGGGGCCGACGATCTGCTGCAGGAGCCGGCAGGAGGAGGCAGGGAACCTTGCTGTAGGTGCTGTAGCTCCGGGGGAGGGCTGAGCAGAGAGCACAGAAGAGGGAGGGCTTGCTCTCACTGCTCCCTTGAGAGTGGTGAAGTTCTGGAGGTGGGCGGAGCTTCTCACTGCAGCGAGCAGAGAGAGTGAGAAGACTAATCATTCGGGGCAGAAGGCTTTATATCCGGGGCTTCTGCCCCGAATGATACTCCCTAGCGACGCCCCTGCAATTCCTGATGTAGCGCCGGTCTCGGCAACAAACGCGTTGTTAGGGATTTGATTGATTTATGTTTATAGAAGGTTTCAGCTCTTTTTCAGATAATATTTTACACTTAATAAAAATGATTTTTTTAATCATACTCCATGCCGCACGGCGCTGAGAGCCGAGATTTCATTGCCTCGATCTCTCCATAGAATACAATGGGACAAGTCGCTCGCGCTCTGATTGGCCGAGATAGCCAAGCCCCCGCTAGTTCAACCAATCAGCTCTTTTCTGCATTTTTACTGTATTTTGAACTGTTCCGCCTTTGATATTGATTTGTCAAAACTTCTCCATAGGTTATAATGGGTCCCTGTCGCTCCTATGCTGATTGGCCTAGATAGCCAAGCCACCGCTAGTTCAACCAATCAGCTCTTTTCTGCCTTTTTTCTGTATTTTGAACTGTCCGGCCTTTGGTTTTGTTTGGTCCTTACTTCTATTTAGGTTATAATGGTTCAGTCGCTCCTAATCTGATTGGCTGGCTGCTGCCAACCAATCAGAATAACTTACAGAATTTGAATTACTGTATTTCCCGGCAATTTCCAATATCCTAATTCCTGATGTAGCGCCGCTCTGGATTTTTGGAAAGGGATTATTTTTTTTTTTTTTTATTAGGTTTGAGCTCTTTTTCTGAAAATGTTTTACACCTAATAAAGGCGATTTTTTGGAATCATACTCCATGCCGCACGGAGCTGAGCGGCGAGATTTCTGTTGCGATCTTCTATGTTTCCTCTCATGTTCTGTTCTCGCTTCACTTCACCTCCACCGGATCATTTAGACCAGAATCAACCAGGTCTGCCTGTCGGAGCTGACGAGCGCTGCAATGCGCCTCAGTTTGCTGAGCTGCGATCGTACATGCCTCGGAGCGCCCACACCGTGCCCATTACACGCCCCTTCATGCGGAGCGCAGCTGAAAGTGGCCAACGCTGCGCCTAACATCGCATCCCTGCGTCCGACAGTGGATTTGAGCCGGTAAGGCGCAGGTTACGCCAGAAAACAGGCGTAAAGCCTGTTCATACATGTCGCCCTTAGTAATTTCCCTTCTGTGCCCGTACTGAGTAATAATGCCCCTTGTGCCCCCTTTTTTGTAAGATTGCCCCTTTGAACTCCTAAAAAATACTTACACTTACCTCAATCCGCTCCCATAATTTCATTTAGGGTTTCTTTTAGCTTGTTATCTTTTAACTGATTCCAGTCTAATTTAGGATGTGACCTATGAGACACTGGGTGCACACTGAGAAGTCCAGAGGCTTGCCACAGTCGCCAAAATGCAATGATGTTATTGTATCAGTAGGCAGTTGGTTTACTACAGCCTTTGCAAGGGTATGGTGTGGCATGAAATCAGTGGCTCTCTGCTCCACCATAGTTTGTTTTGTTTTTTTTATTGTTTTTATTGAATCTACCATATTTTTTTGATATTGTTGAAGGTGGTGCCTACTGGTACCACCAGGAAACAAAATATGGGCCAAGTGCTCCAGATGCCTGGTGTAGCCCAGACTACAGATTCCCTGGGCCTGGCAGCCCACTGGGAATCCGGGAATCTCCTTTGGAAAAGCTTTTCACAAGATCTTGGATTATGTCTATTTTGCCCATAAATTTGTGACTATTTAGCTAACAGAGGATTTGTGACGTCAGCCACTAGTGTTGGATGAAAAGAGATGTTTCTATTCATCTCAAAGTTGTGTAATGAGGATGAGGGCATGGCTCTGTGCAAGCCATTTAAGTTCCTCCTCATCAACCCTGTCAAACACAGTTTTATCGGTTTGGTACTGGCCGTAATGTGATGCTGAGTCTAAGGGATCCTCTGGTCTTCACCCTTAACCCCTGCAATCAGGTATGGACTTTACTGCAGGAAAATTTCTTGGTCATGATCAGTAGGGTGTTCATGGATTGGGGGCAGTTTTGCTACTAGTATACAATAGTAGTAGGAAGGAAAGGAGCCAAGGGTTGACACAAGAAAAGCTGTCTTTAGGCAACAGGCAATTTTAGATGATGAGATTGGAGCTTATTTGGGAACAATACTAAGGGTGGCATGTATTAACGGGGCTGCGCCGGATATCTGGTGTCTTTTCAGCCCAATATCAGGCGCAGCCCCGTTCGTAATGTTTT
>JAODAL010026768.1:0-56157 GCA_025379985.1 Phyllomedusa bahiana | reverse complement strand
CCCTGGGTGGGGGGCCCAAGAAAAACGATTTTTCCCCTCATTTTCCTCCTCCGCCTAAAAATTCGCCCAACCTCTTTCCAAGGCAGGGACGCGGTAACATGGGTTTCTGGGAAATACCTCCCCTCCTCCTCCTCCTCCCCCGGGCCTCCGGCACAGCTTCAAAAACAGCCCGACTTGCCTGAAATGATCCCCCCTAGAGCGATGCCCCAAACCTTCCCCCAACCCTTTTAAACCCCAAACCACTCCCAAAAGAAGACCGTAAAATTTGGGTGAAACTGTGGGGCCCTTTGGGGAAATTTGGGAGGGGAAAAGAAAGGCTCCGTGCCCCGCATTTTGTTTCCGTCTCCTCCCCCCGTCGCTGGGGGGCCCCGTTTTTTTCAGGGGTGTCCCAACGATCGTTTCAGAACAAAGTCACCACAATGCCATCTGAAAAGGGGCCTTGTCCGCACTGACCTTTTTGGGTGGCTTCTTCAAAACTGGCAAGGAGGGGTGCGAGCTCTTTCCACCTGCCTCCACTCTGGGTTTGGGTTCAACACCCCGAGGCCCAAACCGCTGCTTTTCGGGCCATGTTCACTTCGTACGCGAAATTTGCTTTGGCGCTGCGGGCCAAAAACGCTGGAGCAGGGTGGAGGGGGGAAATTTCCCAAAGCGTTTTTTGGCCACGTAAACCCAAATTAGGGGGGTTTGACGGGGACCGAGCAACGCTGCAAAACGCAGCCAGGGGGGACAAAGCAGGGTGCGAACGGGGGGAAGTGCGAACTCAACCTCACCCTTTTCTTCAGCAGGCAGCCCAAACCCCGGGGTTAGTTTTTTTAAGAAATTTTTTGGACGACAAGGTTCAGACAAGTGCCAGGCAAGGATTGCTCCCAACCAAACCCATCTTTTAAAGGGGGGCCAGCAGAAATTTTGCCCGTTTTCGCACACCACCTTTCCTGGCCCCAAGGGGTTTTTGTCACCCCCCCAAACCCGGGCCCCCGTTGCTTTGAGCCGTCCCCAGCTCCTGACCTGTGGGGGGACGGGCTCCAAGGCAGATTAAAAAATTTAACAAGGCCTGGTTCTTTTGGGCACTGATTTCCCCCAAGGACCTTTGGGGGAAAAAGCCCTGCACCCTCCCTCGGTTTTTTAAGAGCGTGCCCGAGCCTTAGAGCCACCCTCACCCCCAGAGACATCCCCCCAGCCCCCACCCAGTGGGGTGTCACAGAGAAAAAAGCGGCCTTGGCCGTTCTTTTCTAGTCCCTGTGTCGGTGGGGAATGGAAAATTTTCCGGACACCGATTTCAGACAACGCCTTTAAAATTTTTTGGGTGACACCGGGGGGGCCAGGGCAGGGAAAGGCTTTTCCGGCAAAGAAACCCTGCTCGGCATCGGGGTTTTGGGGCAACGGGGGCCATGACTGGCGGAACCATCTGGTCCACCAGAGGGGGAAAGGAACTTTTCCCCAAGGCCAAAAGCCGGGAAAAAGCCGACTTCAGGTTTTTGGGTTTTGGGGATGGTTTGGGTTAAAGTGTTTCTTCTGCCCCCAAACCTGGAAGACAGAAGGGTTGGCTGCTAGACTGGCCGCGAGGGGGCGTGCGGGTCGTCAAACGGGGGAAAGGAAGGGGGAAGGAGGGGTCTCTGGTGTGCGGGAAAAAACTCGGCGACTGGAGGCTGAACGAGGCTGATCCCTGTCATGACTCAAGACATGGGCACGAGGAACGCTGGTGGTGGGGGAGGGGGAGAGCAAGACAGGGGGGGTGTGACAGGGGTTTTGAGGCCCGGCGTCGGTCTGGCCTTTTTTGGCCAATTTTTCCCCCATTTAAACCATGCATCGCGCATGTGACTAACATTTGGTGGGGGTTAAACCACTTAAAGGGGTTCTTGCCTCTACTATGCGTTTACGGCAAAGGCGCATATACATCGCTGGGGGGAACAGAGGCTTGCTCAAAGAAGGCCCAGGTTTTAGAGGTCCTGGACCTTTTGAGGGGGGATAAACGAGGACGGGTTTTCCTACCTGGCTGGGGAATCAATCAGCGGCTTCTGCCCGCCCTCTCCCTTTTTTTTGGGGGGACCCTATTACACACCCCTGTCTTCCCCTCGCCACGATAAGCGCTGCAAACAAAATTTTCCCGGAAAAAAACCAATGGTCCCCAATGGAAAAATCATCATCATCATCATCAACACAGGGACTTGGTCTCCTGACTTCTGCATCCAAAAGCTGGGGGCTACAAGCAAGGGGCACTGAAAGGCGTTGCCGCCCGGGCCCGGGTTTTTTGCCAAAGGGCCCACTTCCTTCACCCTCCCAAATGGCATCATAATTGGGGCGTCAGAGCAGGGGAAAATCACCCTTTTTTGGGCCTCATGATCTTTTTAAAAACCCTTTCTAAACCCAAACCGCATTTTGTCTTTCCAAAGGGGGTCCAGAAAATGGATTATCCACAGTGGTGGGTACCCCGATTTTGACTTTTTGGGCTTTTCATTTGGGAAACGGATGCGAAAAAGCTAAAGCGACATTTGGGGCCGTGACTCGAAGGGGACAGGAGGTAAGACTGCAAGATCAGGTTCTTAACCACAGAAGGCCCGTTTGGGCGACGATGTTCGTTACTTAGATAAAACAGGGCCCGGACCCGCATGACAGGCCGCGGCCCCGAAACGACAAAAACCCGCGGGCCCATGCGTGTTGCCCACACGGGGAAAGGGAAAGCACCTTCTCTCGTACCTCAAACCCCTTTGGCTACCCCCCTTTTTGGCTCGCTTCCCCACCTCTTTTCCGCTCCATGTTCAGAAAAAAAAAATTTTTGAAAAGGAAAGGAATATTTTTTGGAAAGTCTCTTATTAAAAAAACGGCAAATCACAGCTATTTAAAATCCCTCAAATCAAAAAAAAATTTTGCTGGATTCAAAATTAACTGCAAGGTGCTATCAACAAATCGGACGGGAAAAAGCCCAAAAAAAACACTTTATCGGTTTTTTTTTTGGTATAATAAAGGGTTTTTTTTTTGCACCTTTAAAATTCACCGTGGTGAATATAAAATTTGCTTTTTTAAAAAGAATTACGTAATGCGGGCCGTAAATTTAACATCCCCCTTGGGTGCGCAAAAAAAAAAAAAACACTAACTTTTTTAGTTTTGATATAAAAAACCGGCTTTTTTTGCACCTTTCAATTAAAACGCAGGGGGTGAATATAAAAATTGCTGTTTTTAAATTTACTTTAGATCCCCAACGCCCAATGAACAGTCTGGGTGCGCAAAAGTAAAAAAAAACACTTAATTTATGTTTTGATATAATAAACGGTTTTTTTTTGCACCTTTCCCTTTCCCACCTGTGGGGAATATGAATTGCTGTTTTAAGATTTACATAGTTTGGCTGTCAATGAACAGTGCTGGGTGCCGAAAAAGCCCCAAAAAACACGTAACTTATGTTTTGATAAAAAAACCCGGTATTTTTTTGCACCTTTAAATTCACCTGGGGGGGGGGAATATAAATTTGCTGTTTTAAGATTTCCCGAAGATGTTGCGCCAATGAACAGTGCTGGGTGCGCAAATGTAAAAAAACACGTAACTGTTATTTTTTGAATAATAAACGGAAATTTTTTGCCCCCTTTTTCAATTCCCTGTGGTGAATATAAAAATTTGCTTTTTTTAAGATTTCGAAAAAAGGGCGGCGTCAATAAACAGGCTGGGTTGTGAAAAAAGTCAAAAAACACGTAACGGGGAAAGTTTTCTTATAACAGGGGTATTTTTTTCAACAAACAACCTTTTGCTGACAAAAAAAATTGTTTTTGGGATTTAATTTTTTTGAAAAAAAGGTGTAAATAAAACCAGTCACAGGTGTAAGGGGAAAAATTTTGGAAACACCTACTGAAATTTATTTGATAAAAAAAAGGGGAGTTTTTTCAGCTAACAAAAAAGCCCCATTAAACTAAAATGATGAAAAACCCAAATAAATTTCCCGGGCTGCCCCAATACCCCGGGAAAAAATTTAAATTTGCAAACTTTTAATAATAAAGATATTCCACTACAATGTCTACCCCAAAGTCTTGGGGGGAATTTTTATCCAGTGTTTTCTTTATGGGTAAAAGCTTGTCTGTGTTTGCCCCGGCCCCCCCCCCCCCCCCGTGAAATTTACAGTGGAAAGATGCTGTTTAAAATTCTCTAGCAAAATTTCATAAAAAAGTTCAAAAACTCTAACCTAACTAAATGGAAAAGGGTCACAGCTAAAAGTAAGGTTTTTTCTGTGCAGAAAAAGAAATAATTTTCCCCCGAGCTGTTTTTGGGGCCCCAGGCAGAACGCAGGTCCTATCCCCTATAGACGCTGGGGGGCACTGGGGGCCCGAAACCCGGAAAAACCGTTCTATTAAATTTCGGGTCAAGTGATTTTTCCAGCCCAAACGCAACCATAAAACATCCCCGTCATTTACATCGCACACACATTTACACCCGGGTCAAATTTTGTAATCCCCATTTGCCCGGCCGCCAAAATTACAAGGGGCGCCAAAAAAAACGCGATCTTAATAGATGAGCCCCAGATTTTAAACCCTTTAAAAAAACCCCCCAGATCTGAAATTTCCCATCACCATAAAAACCTTGGCCCATTTTAACTTTGTCGATAAAAAAACGCTCAACACTAAATGGGTAAAACCCAAATTTTTTATTGGCCCACAGGGATAGGTAGATTTAGGTGGCCCACAGGTATAGGTTAATTTAGGTCCCCCGCAACGAAAGGGAGAATTAGGCCCCCCGGCAGGTCTGTAGGTAGAAAAAGGTTTCCCCCCGGCCAAGGGCTGGGTAAATTTGGGGCCCCCGGCAGGGCCCGTAGTGAAATTTGGGCCCCCGGCAGGTCTGAAGGTAGCATTAGGGCCCCCGGGAGGCTGTAGGTTTAAAATTTGGGGCCCCCCCAGGTCTGTAGGAGAATTAGGGCCCCCGGGAGGTCGAAATAGAATTAGGCCCCCCGGCCCGGACGTAGGGAGAATTTGGGCCCCCCCGGGAGGTCTTTTAGGTAGAATTAGGGGCCCCCCGGGAGGTCTAGTAAGGGGAAAATTAGGGCTCCCGGCAGGGCTGTAGGGAGAATTAGGGCCCCCCCCCAGGTCGTAGGTAAATTTTGGGCCCCCGGGGGTCTGTAGGGAAAATTTTTGGGGCCCCCCGGCCCGGGCCGTAGGAAAAATTAGGGCCCCCCCGGGAGTTTTTGTAGGTGAAAATTTGGGGCCCCCCGCAGGTCTTTAGGGGAAAATTTGGGGGCCCCAGCAAAGGGCCCGTAGTAGAATAAAGGGGCCCCCACAGGGCGAAAGGGAGAAATTTTGGGCCCCCCGCAGGTCTGTAGGTAAATTAGGGGCCCCCCGCAGGTCTGTAGGTTTGAATTAGGGGGCCCCCCCAGCAGGTCTGTAGGGAGAATTAGGGGGGCCCCCCGCAGGCCCCGTAGGGAAAAAATTAGGGCCCCCAGCAGGGGCTGTAGGGAAATTTGGGCCCCCCCTCTGGTCTGTTTGTAGAATTAGGGCCCCCAACAGGTCTGAAAGGGAGAAATTTGGGCCCCCAGCAGGTCTGTAGGGGAAAATTTGGACCCCCCCAACAGGCTTAAGGGAAATTGGGCCCCCCCCAGGGCGAGGTAGAAAATTTGGGGCCCCCAGCAGGTCCCGTAAGGGAGAAATTTTTTGGGCCCCCCAGACCCTAGGTAGAAATTAGGGCCCCCAGCAGGTTTTGGGAGATAAAAAAAATAAAAAACTGACACCCCCTCATCAAAACCTTACTTTGGGTCCCCCACCGCTGCGTGCTTCCCCGGGGTTCTTCTTTAGGCGGCTTTAAGTCCCCAGGCCCCCGCCGCAGCATGACGACCTGGGCGCCGCCTGTGCGGGACACTGGTGAGGGGCCCTCCTTCCCGTCTCACCAGAGTCCCCTGCAGAGCGGAGGCCCCCGTTTCTCCCAGAAGCATCTTTTTCGGGAAAGTCGTCCGGCGGAAGCCCCTTTCGTTCGTCCCCCGGGGCCGCTGCTATCACCGATCGCAAGGCCCTGACCGGTTCCTTAGTGAAACGGGAACGACTTTGGACCCCCAACGAAACGGGAACGGCGGGGGCACTGTGGGGGGGACACTCTGCAGCGCAAGGAAAAGGGGCTTGAGGGGCGACATTTACAAATAATGGGGGGGTGGGCTGTGATGGGAGGGGCGGGCATTCTGCGTAATACATTTGGGGCCCGTGTCCCCCCTCTGCCACTCAAGGGACCCCCCATAAATTGTAAAAGTCCCCCCCTCAAACACCCTTTCCCTTTCGCTGCACAGTTCTCCCCCCAAAGCTGGTCCTGCGTTCCCCGGGCTCGAAATGGCTTTCATATTCTGTCCCGCCCAGGGAACCTCCCACACATGGGAGGTGCGGGGCCCGGGTGACAAGTGATTTAAGGCAGCGCGAACAGGGGCCAACGAACAGTAAACGGGACGCGCTCTGCCCTGCCACCGCCATCCCGAGGGGGAGCGGGGGGCCCGCTAAAAACCCCTCGGCGGGCCGCATGGGGCCCGGGCCGTATTTTGTGGCCCCTGCCTATACATTGAATGTCATTGTATAGAATAGCGTAAACTGCTGCACTATCCATACTTTTTTTGTGATATACAGACATATACCGGCTAAACAAAACCATAGCACATTTTTCATCTTGGGATGTTTTTCTGTATTTTTCCCCGATCCACAAGCCAAACGGCCATCACAAATGTGTTGTGTATCCAGCCAAATTCATGTGAAACCCCTTTAAAAAAGTGGCCCTCAAAAGGCTGCCCATGCATCCTATGAGCTTAAAAGGGGAAATTCCCTGTTGCATGGGGCCCTGTAGCAAGAAACTGACAATGTTACAGAATGAGGAGGGCAGCGCTGCCGTCCGTCCTCGCCATTCATTTCTATGGGAGATTCATAGCAGAGTACTCTCCCTTATCTATATTCAGATCTCCCATAGAATAGAATGGAGAGGACAGATGAAAGTGCCACCCTCCTCATCCTGTAACACAGTTAGTTAGATATAAGCTGTCCTGTAATGAGGAAGTGGCTTCTTGGGGACACCCCTTGAAAGGGAACTGGTAACATTGAACATACCATTTGATCTGCTGGCAGCATGTTATAGAGCAGAAGAGCTGAGCAGATTGGTATTGTTTTGTTAGGAAAGATTCAATACTGTAGGAGTTGTATCTATTCATTTAATGAATGCTGCCTGAGCATTGTATGTATTCATGTAATAAAAGCTGCCTGACTCCCCTAGTCATCTCCCCTCTCATGGAAGTATTAGGCAATTACGATCTAGCCCCCTATAACACGCCTTTACAGTCTTTTCCCCTCTACCCCTGCCTGATCAGAGGGGAAGGGGGAAAATTTTTTCACAGTTCAACTGTATGTATAACTGTTTTTCAGCAAAACAGGGGGTTCTGGTTCAAGACTTGTGGAGGGAGGTGACAGCTTGCAGGGATTAGAAAGGGCCCTTTCAGGTTGCAGAGCTGTGACATCCTCCACTTCCCCTGCCTCATTAAGCTGATGTCACCATCTTCATAGGAAAGACACCCCCCGGGAGGAGAGACGACCACTGAATTGAAGCTGTAGAGACAAACAGCTCAATCTGCAAAAGCTTTGTTGAAAAACCCCTTTTACGCCCAAACTCTGTTTTAAATTTTTTTTCTTTTTAAAAACCATCTTTTTTCTGATTGTAATTTCTAAAATGCTTGACGTATACAATTAGGGGGGCAGTTTTCTTCCCCTGCACTCCCCTTTAGCAACTTTTAGAGCGGGGTGTCAAACGCTGGCCCTCCAGCTGTTGGGAAACTACAACTCCCATCATGCCCACTGTTTCAGATTATACAAAAGCTGATGGGGTTGTAGTTTCCCAACACGGAGGGGGCGCTTGACACCTGGATTTAAAGAGAGCTTTACAGCCTTCGTGCCATAGGAGCCTGGGCTGGATCTCCCCCTTTACTTTTATAGGGGAGTTTTTTAGGGGCTTTGTGCATGGGAAAAGTCCTGTGCAGGGGGGAAAAGGGGGGAGCTGTGACATCCCTATTGTAACTGGGGGATCCCGTGTTAAAAATTCACATTTTATAAAGTTTGACCCTGCTTGTACTGATAACGAGGAGACTGCTGAAAATCCTCTGTCAAAAACGAAGTTCAGACTTCCCCTTTATCCAACACCCGAAAACCTCTGCTCTATGGTGTGTTTTCCCCTTTTTTTAACTTACGCTCCCCCCCGGGGGTCCCGGGCCCTCTTGACCCGCCCCCCGCCGGGCCCCTCTCCCTCACCCCCCCCCGGGTTCCCGTTCCCCTAACCCCCGCCGGGGGCTCCCGTCCCCCAAAAACCCCCCGCCGGGGCCCCCGTCCCCTCCCCCCCCGCTCCCGCCGGGCTTCCCTTTTCCCTCACCCCCGCTCCCGGCCGGGGCTCCGGTCTCCCTGAGCCCCGCCGGGGCTCCCGTCTCCCTATCCCCCGCTCCCCGCCGGGGCTCCCGTCTCCCCCGCCGGGGCTCCCGTCTCCCTAACCCCCGCCGGGGCTCCCGTCTCCCCTAACCCCCCCGGGGGGCCCCCCGCCCCTAACCCCCGCCGGGGCTCCCGTCTCCCTAACCCCCGCCGGGGCTCCCGTCTCCCTAACCCCCGCTCCCCGCCGGGGGTCCCGTCTCCCTAACCCCCGGGGGGCTCCCGTTCCCAACCCCCCGCCCCCCGCCGGGGCCCCGGTCTCCCTAACCCCCGCTCCCCGCCGGGGCTCCCGTCTCCTTAACCCCCGCCGGGGCTCCCGTCTCCCTAACCCCCGCGGGGCCCCTTCCCCCCTAACCCGCCGGGGCTCCGTCCCCCTCCCCCCGCTCCCCCCCGGGGGCTCCCCCCCCCCTTAACCCCCCCCGGGGGCCCCGTCTCCCCTAAACCCCCCCGTTCCTTTAAACCCCCCCGGGGCTCCCGTTCCCAAACCCCCCGCCCCCGCCGGGGCACCTTTCCCCTTTAACCCCCGCCCCCCCGCCGGGGTCCCGTCCCCTTACCCCCCCTCCCCCCCGGGGGCTCCGTCCCCTTAACCCCCGCTCCCGGGGGGCCCCCGTCTCCTTAACCCCCCCCCCGCCGGGGGCCCCGTCCCCTTAACCCCCCCCCCCGCCGGGGCCTCCCTCCCCTTTAAAACCCCCGCTCCCCCCCCGGGGCTCCTTTCTCCTTAACCCCCGCTCCCCGCCGGGGCTCCTTTCCCTTAACCCCCGCTCCCCCCGGGGGCTGTCTCCTTTAACCCCCGCCCCCGCCGGGGCTCCCTCTCCTTTAACCCCCGCTCCCCGCCGGGGCTCCCCTCTCCTAACCCCCGCAGCCCGCCGGGGTCCCTTTCCCCTTTAAACCCCCCGCTCCCCCCCGGGGGCTCCCGTCTCCTTAAACCCCCGTCCCGGGGGGGCCCCCGTTTTCCAAACCCCCGCTCCCCCCGGGGGCCGTCTTTTAACCCCGCTCCCCCCGGGGGCCCCCCGTCTCCTTAAAACCCCCGCCCCCCCGCGGGGCTCCCTTTCCTTAACCCCGCTCCCCGCGGGGCTCCCTTTCCCCTTTAACCCCCGCTCCCCCCGGGGTCCGTCTCCTTAACCCCCGCTCCCCCCCGGGGGGTCCCGTCTCTTAACCCCCCGCCCCCCGGGGCCCCCGTCCCCTTTAACCTCCGCCCCCCCGCCGGGGGGCTCCCGACTCCTTAACCTCCGCTCCCCCCCCGGGGGGCTCCCGCTCCTTAAAAACCCGCTCCCCGCCGGGGCTCCCTTTTCTCCTTAACCTCCGCTCCCCCGGGGCCCCCCGCCCCAAAAACCCCCTCCCCCCCGGGGGCCCCGTTCCTTAACCTCCCGCTCCCCGCCGGGGCCCCCTTTCTCCTTAACTGCCCCCCGCCGGGGCCCGTTTTAACCCCCGTCCCCGCCGGGGTCCCGTTCCTTAATCCGCTTCCCCCCGGGGCTCCCGCCCCTTTAACCTCCCGTTTCCCGCCGGGGCCCCGTCTCCAAAACCCTCCCCCCCGCCGGGGCCCCCGGGCCCTTAACCCGCTCCCCGGGGGCTCCCGTCCCCTTAAACCCCCGCTCCCCCGGGGGGGGTCCCCCCTTTTTGTGGGGGGGGGGGGTTAACTGTCCCCCGGGGCCCCCGTCTCCTTAACCCCGCTCCCCGCCGGGGCCCCCGTCCCCTTTAAACCCTCCGCTCCCCGCCGGGGCTCCCGTCCCTTAAAACTCCGCCCCCCGGGGGGCCCCCGTTTCTTAACCTCCCCTCCCGCCGGGGCCCCCCGTTCCTTAAACCCTCCGTCCCCGCCGGGGCCCTCCCGTTTTTAAACCTCCCTCCCCGGGGGGTCCGCTCCCTTAACCCCGCTCCCCCCGGGGCCCCCTTTCCCCTTAAACCTCCGCCCCCCGCCGGGGCCCCGTCCCCTTAACCTCCGCCCCCCGCCGGGGCTCCGCTCCTTAACCTCCGCTCCCCCCCCCGGGGCTCCCGTTCCTTAACCTCCCTCCCCCGCCGGGGGTTTCCCGTCTCCTTAACCCCCGCCCCCCGCCGGGGGCTCCCGTTCCTTAACCTCCGCTCCCCGCCGGGGCTCCCGCTCTTAACCTCCGCCCCCCCGCCGGGGGCTCCGTCCCCTTTAACCTCCGCTCCCCGCCGGGGCTCCCTTTCTCCTTAACTCCGCTCCCGCCGGGCTCCCTTTCTCCTAACCTCCGCTCCCCGCCGGGGCTCCCGTCTCCTTAACCTCCGCTCCCGCCGGGGCTCCCGTCTCCTTAACCTCCGCTCCCCGCCGGGGCTCCCGTCTCCTTAACCTCCGCTCCCCGCCGGGGCTCCCGTCTCCTTAACCTCCGCTCCCCGCCGGGGCTCCCGTCTCCTTAACCTCCGCTCCCCGCCGGGGCTCCCGTCTCCTTAACCTCCGCTCCCCGCCGGGGCTCCCGTCTCCTTAACCTCCGCTCCCCGCGGGCCTCCGTCCCCTTAACCCGCTCCCCGCCGGGGCCCCCGCCCCTTCCTTAACCTCCGCTCCCCGATGGGGCTCCCGTCTCCTTAACCTCCGCTCCCCGCTGGGGATCCCGTCTCCTTAACCTCCGCTCCCCGATGGGGCTCCCGTCTCCTTAACCTCCGCACACCAGTGGGGCTGGCTCCCTGTCACCTTAACCTCCGTTTCACCAGTGGGGCTGTCTCCCTATCACCTTAACCTCCGCTCCCCAGTGGGGCTGGCTCCCTGTCACCTTAACCTCCGCTCCCCAGTGGGGCTGGCTCCCTGTATCCTTAACCTCCGCTCACCAGTGGGGCTGGCTCCCTGTCACCTTAACCTCCGCTCCCCAGTGGGGCTCCCCGTCTCCTTAACCTCCGCTCCCCAGTGGGGCTCCCCGTCTCCTTAACCTCCGCTCCCCGGTGGGGCTCCCCGTCTCCTTAACCTCCGCTCCCCGGTGGGGCTCCCCGTCTCCTTAACCTCCGCTCCCCAGTGGGGCTCCCCGTCTCCTTAACCTCCGCTCCCCGGTGGGGCTCCCTGTCATCTTAATCTCTGCTCCCCGCTGGGGCTTCCTATCATCAGGGCGGCATGAGGCAGCCTTCCCATCCTGCTCCTCTGTCCTGGCCCGTGTCATAATGCATTTGACCGGCTACAGTTCCCGCAACTAGAGCTTCTATCAGTCACAGCGGTCACATCCTTCCACAGCCGCCAGAAAACTGAACCAATGATCGATCCCACAAAACAAATCTGCCCCACTTCCTCCCTGCAGGAGAGCACGGAGGTGATTACACTGCGCAGGAAGTGACCTAGCAGCTTCCGCCGGCCCCGGGGGGCGGAACCCGGCAGTGAGGCTCGCTCAGCGATAGGCTACTCGTCCTGCCAATCATCTCTTGCACACTAGCGCGGAGAAAACACGCCTCAAAGAGTGACGTCTCCTCCAGCCAATCAGCGACGGAGACAATAACCGAGCCGTCACAGGGGGGCGGGAGCAGCAGTTATGATTGACAGTTACACACGCCCCCCGAGTGCGCAGAACGCCATGGAGAGGGGCAGAGTGGGCGGGGACTTCGCAGAATGGCAGCCTCCGCAGCCAATGGCAATGTGATTTGGCTTGAAAGGCCCCGGGAGGAGGTCGGCCTTTCCTCGTCGTGTGGCGCGGCCGGCGGGAGAGGTGGGATTCCTGGTCTGCTTCGCCTCCGGAGACTGGGGAGACGGGGATAGCCTGAGGAACGCCAGGAGGCCGCTGGGACCGCAGCGAGGAGCGTGTTATTGGCAAGCGTGTGCCGGCCGGGACTGGAGGCGCCTCTTCCTTGTGCGCAACGCAGTGGCGTCAGGCGCTTTGTCTGCATCCCAGGCGGGTGAGGCGGAGACACGAGTAGGAGGAGGGAGTGGGGGAGCGACCCCACAGGGTGGAGGTACGGGGTACGGAGCAGGTATGGGATTGTGTACATAACACGGGGCAGCGCTCTGACCGTGGCGGAGGCTGTGGACGGGCTGCTGTGGATGGGGCAGGCTCCCCTGCAGCCCTGTGCCCTGGAACTCGTGTCCTACAGCGGAGTGTGCGCGGCTGCCGTCCTGTGAGGGCGGATGGAGGCAGCAGCAGCAGCATCTCCTCCATGGATACAATGTTGCGTCGCTGCACGCACGTTGACCACAAAGGACTGATGGCTACTGAGAAGGTGTCTGCACCTCCGGGCGTGTCTGCCTGGCAGGGCCGATCCTGCAGCCCCCACGTCTGCCTGCTGCGGACTGTGCTGGGGTCGTGGAGATGGCTCTATGGCTGCGATCGGATGTGCTGACAAGAACACGGGTGCTGTCTATGGAGCCTGCATTGCCCAATGTCATCAGCTCCTCCTATAGAGGATACAGGACACCTGTCTGGTGATGGGCAGGACCCCAATGGAAAGCTCAGCCCCCTCCTGGTGCCCCCTTCCTGCCTGGGATGATGTGTGCCCTACCCATCGTCCCGACCCTGGTGAAATATCCTGGAGCCAGTCCATTGATGACCCCTGGGATGGTGACATGCGCCACTGATTGGGATTTGTTTCATCTCAGGTTCCCGGTAGTTTATCCCCCGACACTTGGGTTATGACTGAATCAGCCGAAGATCCGACGGTGCCCAGGGCAGCATAGACAACAATAAAAAATCAGTGCTGTAGTCTGCGGAGCACGGATATTTCACCGTCACTTTTAAAATATGGCAGAATATGTAACATGTATGTTCCGCCCGGATTTCCATACATTCAGTTGGTGGCAAATCCGAAAACTGACCGCGGCTTTTGGGCAAAACTGCGGTCCTGCAAGTGTTAAAATGCCGTTGGACGCCATTTTGATATTTGCTGTGTAGATTTAGCCTAAGGCTGCATCCACTCAGCAGGTTGAAATACCGGCCAGGTTCTCTTTATAGAATCCAGCTGGTATTTTGACCTCTTTTCTGTGGTTTTGGGGGACGGTTCTGTCCGGACTTGCCCCTCCCCTTCAAACATGTTCATGTTCTGCCCGAAAACCGGGCGGACGAATGAACATGTTTTTAGGAACATCGGCGGTCTGAATAAAACATGCAGCGGAAGATCCATGCAGTGTGGAGTGCTGCACAAATTTTCTATTTAAATCTATGTAAAAGGTTGACAATTGGTTTACTGATGGTTTTTGAATCCGAAAACTGTCTGTAAAACCGACTGAAAACCCTGCCGTTGGGATAATCCCTGAGGGCTTGTCCCCAGTGCACGGGTTTGCAGACGGTTCTCGGTTTTGAAAACCATCTGTAAACTGGCTGACAAACTTTAAAATGGACCTCTATGGAAAACCCGCACTGCATGGGTTTTCCAGACCGCTGGACTATGAACATGTCTGTGAAGGGGGAGGGCTTATCGTGGAGAAAAGCCCGAAAACAGTACAAATACCAGTCGGATAAACCGACCGGTATGTGTACTGTGCCGTGGGGGCTGATTTGGACACTGAATTTTCAGCGTCCAAATTCGTGTCAAAACCACTTTGTTTGAAAAGCGCCTTTTCAGATGAGGTTTTCCAACACTGTTTTCTTTCTGAAACACCCATACAAATTAATAGCCAGCACAAAAACCGTGCCGAGGTGTTGAAACTCTCCATTGATTCTTATGGGGATTTTCAGCTTTGAGAACACTTCAAGGATTGACATGACACTTTTTTCAACGCCCAAAACGGCACCTAAAATGTGCATAAAACCTGGTCATGAGTGAACTACAGCGCTCTAGCTCTCAGAGAATGACCTGGGGATGGTTTGGATTCTTTCTTGATGCTGTTTTGGGTGAGAAAGTGATCCGAAAACAGCGTCCAGATCAGCCGTGTGGATTTACCATAGGGCCCTGTTCACATCACGTCTTTGCTCTCCGTTTGCCATATCTGTATATTGTGTCAAAATCTAGCCACTAAATGTATCCAGCCGTAAGGCTTTACATTTGTATAAGTTTCTCAGTGATGTATATGGCAGATAAGACAAAATACATAATAGTCCTTTATTTATGCTCAGTGGGGTACAAAAAATCTGTTGTGAATGGGGTCTATAATGTGACCTGGCCACTTACAGCAAATTGTTCCCAAATTAGGCCGGCCCCCTTACTCTCATCCCTTATCTTGACATTCGGTAACCTTTAGTAGTATGGCAGCAAAAACCAATGTGAACCCAACTTTACCTGTGTAGTGCAATATCACCAGGCTGTATTTCCTGTATTGTGGCTGGCACTGAGGATTGTATAGGACCTATCACTACTACACAGGAGACGGCATCGGGACCCAAGAGCTGCTGGGTAAGACCTGATTGCAGAGAGTTGGCTCGACGCTATCCAGAGAGCAGCAGTATATGTTGCTTATGGAGGCAGTTTGTCCAAGGTCCTCCAGACACAGATCCATCATGTTAGGTGTGACGGTTATATGTGGGACCAATGCCTATATCGTAGATGGTTTTGGATCGCAGTACTTTCAGGTGTTTTTTTAAAGCTATTCTCTGTGACCCTACATATGTTTCTGATTGGGCAGCATGTGGCTGATCATAGTCTGGCATCGGCACAGGCAAAGGCGCTGCTCAGGTCCGTCCTTCTATTGCGCTTCGTGAGGTCCCATCATGGTGACTGGCACTTCACAGGACAATAGTGTTGCATGTTATGCTATTTTTCTGGTGTTCTTGACAGTCTGTGCTCTAGGAACCGCTGACGCAGAAGCGAACAGAAGCCTAAACTGTCCGATCCGGATATCAGAAGTGCGGGGTTGTGCAGAGCAGCAAATCGTCTGGACTCATCTGATCATGTCACTTCTGTCTTCATCCATGAATGGCCAAAAAATGGAGCCAAATTAGGCAGATTTCATTTTAAAGCAAAATTGAAAATCCTAAACTTTTCATTTTGGATGTTGGTCTTTTCCGTCCATGGAGACGATCTGTAGCACATCCACAGTGTATCCACATCCGCACCAGAAGTCAATCTGAGGATTCTGTGCAGTGTTTTTTTTTTTTTCCTACAGTATGTGAAACCTTTATTACAATCGTATTACCATTGCTGGACTCTAATAGGCTTTCTACCACTTATCTGTCCTGTGTATCAGCAGCCTTAAGGTACATTTGGGTGGGTCGGGTTCACTACAGGTTTTGCACGGAATGAAATCCGCACCACTTGGTAAGTCCACTACAAAATCCACACCTGTTGGAGCAGTTTTTTTGTATGCAGTTCTTATTCTGCTTGTCCGCTGTGATAGACCTGAAGCGAACCTGTCCCATGTAAACGAACTCTTGGGCCTCGTTCACACGGCGTATTTGGGCACGGATTGGCGCCGTACTCTGTGCCGGATTTGCGCTGCAATAAGGCGCCAATCCGTCCCTGTCATTACGGTAATTCCACTGCTCTCATAGAGAACAGTGGATTCCGCCGCTCCTCCCCGCTCGGCGAATCCGCCGCGGGGGGAGAAAGTGACATGCACATTATTTACGGCGCGTACGCGGCATAATAATGCATTGTCTATGGGGCCGGGGAGCGGCGCCCACGCCGCGCTCCGGTCCCGCCCCCGTCCCGCCCCTTATTCACGGCGGATTTGTGCGCTCAATACGGCTCACAAATCCGTTGGGAATAAGCCGTGTGAACACGGCCTTAGAGTCCTTTAAACTCGGCAGGTTATTATTTGGAGCATCAGTTTTTCCCAGACATCTTGCCCATGTCGCCGATCTAAACGGGCTTACTTATTGTGGAATCGGGGTTGGCCGGGCGCAGGCTGCTGTGTTTGATAATACAAAGAGCGGCTCTAGGGTGACCGGGTACATGTATTTGAATGTGTGCCATCTAATGCTACGTTTCCCCTGCAGCTGACGTGTGGCTGCTTCTAGAGGTGCAGCTGCCGGACTTACAGAAATCAATTGATTGCCAAGGAGACTGAATTTAGAAATGGGAGGATGGTCACACATAGCATATGCTGCGCCAAAAATCCATAGCAAAGTACATCGGAAGTCACCTCTCCACAGTGGGGTGTTTTTATTTTTCTTCCCAGTTGGAATCATTAGTTTGCGCACATAATATGCTAATGATTTTGCGAACTTTCAGTGACCGCTGTCGACAGTGGGGCGTGAACCTAAGCGCTTTCCATGTTGAGGACTAAGTATTGGTGATTGCCCTATTGACTGTCCCTCTTCAGCATATAGTTTGCGGAAACTAATGATGCTGCCTAGCATGTCAGAGACTATTTATGATGTGATTAGAGACTTGGGGTATGTTCACACTGCGTTTTTAGATACGATTTCGGGTCCATGTTGGATCCAAAAATCACATCCAAAAACATGCCGTTGATTGGTTACCACATGCAGCTGCATGTTTGGATGCAGCAGGATCGCACCCTATACTTTATTATAAGGTTCCTGCTGCGTCTTTCGTACCAAGAATTAACATGTCCGTTCTTGGAACGGATCCGAAAGACGCAGTGAGACGCATCGTTGATCACTCGTGAACGCCGATACGTGTTTTACATTGCGAGCAGCGTAAAATCACACTGCTTAGATGCATGTTTGGACCCAAACACGCATTCAAAAGCGCATGTTCACACTGGCCCAAAACGCCATGTGAACATACCCTTAATGGCACTGTTATGATCCAGTAGGTATGATTTACTTAACGTTTTTAAGACTTTTTAAAAACATCAGACCTATCTCCCTGTTTGCTAACATAGAAAATGGCTCCCAGCACCGTGCGGACCCTGACTAATGACGTCAATGGATCGCATGATGCTGCAGCCAATTACTGATCTGTTTGTCACATGCGAGCAGGTGACTGCTGAGGCCAGAGGAGATTGGTTGCAGTATCGTGATCCATGAATGTGGTGTCATCGATGAGGGACCGGGAGCAACATTGGAGCTATAGCAGTGCTGGAACATTGGTGATGGGAGATGTAAGTATGGATTAATTTTTTATTTAAGCTTTGAAGCCTGTACCCATGGGAACTAGAGCAAATGTAGGCCAAAATTGACTACATTTGCTCTATAGTACCCTGTCCTAGGCTGTAAAAGTAATAGAAAATACATATATATTGAAATATTCATCCGTTACATTTTTGACTACAGGGCACACTGGAGTGAGTTTGGATGAGACTGCGTCCTTTTTCCTCTCCTCCTCCACTTGGTATCGCCTACATCACACTATATATTCCTTTTCAGTGCTTCAGTGTGGGTGCTGATTGCAAATGTAGCAGGAGCCACTATCCACTACACTGGTGAGTGGGTGTATGCCATTTTCCCTCAAACCCCACCCTGGGGCTGATTTGTAGGCCACAGTGTCTTCTACACAATAAATAATTAGATGTCTAGGCCCTCTCTACTGACCCACATATATAAATACTGTCATGTCATCTAGCCACATGGTAGCAGTATTTTGGTTATAAACAGACACAAGACACATGCTAAGGCATATATAAGACTAGTAGATACCCTGTGAGAAGATGACTGCAATTAGAAAAAATGCATCAGATTCAGGTCAGTGACTGCAATATCTATCCACCCGCCATGCTGCTGAATGCAGGGCACAATGGAGTGTGTTTGGATGAGATGTTCGCCCCCAACACCTGCCACTGCCAATATTACCAATGTTTTGAAGTGGATGCTGTAAGTATATACTGGTGAGTGGGTGGTGCTGCATCATTCTCCCTAAAACTAACCCCTCTAGCTGGTGAGTTTGTTCTACATTGTCCTCTACAGTAGGAGCAGTTTGATGTTAAGTTCCCCTCTGGGCACAAATTTATAACTGCCTTAGTGTGTCATGTGGTCATCCAACCACACGGCTGCAGTATTTCAGTTATGAACAGACACGGGACCTGCCAAGCCATATGTTTAAATGGTATTACATTGGGATACCTTTTTCAGTATGTCCTGACATAGGCCCACAACTCAAAAACGAGTAGCATCTTGTGGGAGAACGAAGGATGGGGCATCCTAAAATGTACAAACCATACTTGCTTTCAGCATTCTGTGCAGTAAATCTAAACCGAATCGGCTCATAAACTGACCTGCATTGCAGATTTTATACTCCTAGCATGTCAATTTATGGCCCAGATTTATTGTGGATTTTCCCTGTTGACTTTGATAGGAAATTCAAAATCCACACTAAATTTGATTTTACTGCACAACTGCTGCATAGTCGGGCACAATAAACTTTAAGTTCATTTTTTATTTCTAAACTTCACAGTATCATAATATGCACCAAATACGTGTAATATGATGCAGATATGCTGTGGAAATCCACCGCTTTTTTGACGTGAGACCTTACCCTTGCCAGTTAATACAGGAAGAAAAAAAAAATCTGCTTTTAATATGTTATTTTATCCATGTGAATGACTAAGATGTCTGTAATGGTGCACCACTCCTGTCAGTGGCTAGTGCTAATGAGTGAGCGCACTACACGGTCAGTCCTACCTTGCAAGTTCATGACTGTAAGGGTATGTTCACATGACTGTTTTTAAATATGTCTTTGAGTATCATTGTTCACACTGTGTTTTTTTTTTTTTTACATACCTTTTTTTTGTATTGCATAAAATGGATGCGTTCAGAGTAGTGCAAGGTCAACTCATGATCTGTTTTTTTGCATGTCAGATCCCTATTGGAATAATGGGGTATGTTTTCGGAGGCTCAAAAACTTTCTAGTACATTTTTGGGTATGGTTTACATGTCCGAAAAACTTATTGGTTCCAAATTTGATATTAGGATTTTATTGGTTAATTTGGAAGAAAACCTATTGAAAATAAAACGGATCAAAAAATGCATCAAATACAGATCCAAAAAGGTATTGCAGATGTGCTTTATGGATGCAATTTTCAATACGTTAACGTATTGAAAAAACACATAGGACATGTATCCAACACACCGTGTGAACATACCCAAAGGGGTAACATCTAATATCAGGGCAAAGGGAATCTTTTGAATGGGTGGTTTACTATCCCGGGGCAATAGGATTAGTAACCTAATGGATTTAATAAATTTGCTTAACAGGCTTTAATAAATGAGAGCGATGATGGGGCTCTGTTCACACTAGTCCTGTGACTTCGCTTTGTAATGAGAGCTATAAGGGATTATTTATCTGCCTGATTTTTTTCAGCACTGGGTAAAACACTGCGGCAGCAGATGAAAGGGAGCTGTGTAGAAGCTAAAAATAGTTATTGACTGCTGCGGTGGGTGAAGTTGGGAGGCTCCTACCTGTTCGCTCATCAGCCTTATGATGTTGCTTCCAGTTAACATCATATGTGATGTGTGTGAATATATAATAGGCCGGGTCGCCCGCTGCAACCAGGATTTGTCTTTTAGTTTTTTGTCAACGCAGTTTTAAGCTAAACTATGGGTATTAATGTCATTTTGCCTCTACTTCGGTCTTAATCCTTAGGCCCAATATGTTTTGTGCTAGTCTGGGAGTTTGCACCTCTCCTCTGGGGCCTGGTCAGTGCTCACACTGCCCGTAGTGTTCATGCAGATGTATTTTGTGGCTGGCTGGATATGTTAAGTACAGCTGACCGAATTGTATACATCGGTGACGGGTGGACTCTTATGTATAGTATGGTATATCAATAGACTCGGACATTGTCTTCTCACTGGCCTTATAAAAATAACCACTGTGATGCTGCAGCTATCAAATAATTCATAAGACTGTTATCTGCTCTTCTCACAAGCACTGAGGATAGCTGTGTACAGCTCGAGTGCTGGTAGCTACCTGGTAGTCCGAGCTTAGGGGGTCCAAGTATCCACTGGTTAGTAAAGTACATTAGAGAAGTAATTTACACGTGGTATTTGTTTTGCGCTAAGCTCAGAATTTAGTGCTAGATTTCTTGGGAGTAAATGCAGAACTTGGGGTTTGCCAGCCAGGTAACAGCGCTAAAATGTGCCCACAGTGCAGTCTGAGGCTACCAGGCGGGTTAGATTTTCCATGTTGCATTGTAGGGATCTAGCTGAGCTTAGGTGTCCATGTGGGTCGTCGTCATTCCAGCATCATGAAACATAACAAGGAAGTCGCTGAACAATAGATGTGTAATGGGCACATCTGCCGTCCAGGATATTTACCAGTGTTTACGCCTATGGACTCTTTATTATGTATTCATTATCTGTACTCTCCAGTATACACCGCCGGGAATTGTTTTCTAGGGACTGACTCATTTGGCTGTTGGTGGCTTAACTTGGTTACTGTAGTTTGCTGTATTCAGGTGCCATTCCTGGAAGTAAGATTACAGGGGTTGTCCATTTTTGTTTTTATTTTGCAGAAAATAGGAAATTCTACCATTTTCTAATATACCTGTCATACAAATTTTGCTCTTTTATACCAATGCAGTTAACCGCTATCTAGAACATATGCATAGCCTACAATCCTTTTACTAGTAATGGCTCTTATCGACTAAACGTGATGTTAGTTGTCCCACCACATGTCGGATGTCCCCTATATCCAGGTAACAATTCAGATATCTAATAGTAGTCTATTGGGGAACAGAACTTCTCCAGTATTACAGTAGAGCATGTCTATGAAGAAGCAGCTCAAACATTCTTCTCTGCCTCATCTTTGTTTTCCCCAGCAGCATAGGACGCAAGCCATGCACCGTCACCGGGCTTGTATGCCTCGGCTGTTGTGCACTCCCGATGAGGAGTCTGTGTATCTGTATGTATACACGCATACCGTGCATGTAGTGAAACGCTCCCCACACATACATTGACAAAAAAAAGTGCTCCGCAGCATCTGGCTATGCCCAGGAGCACTCGCCCTGCGATAGTGAGAAAAGTTCTATGCTGTTAGGTTACTAATGCCCGCTCCCGAAAAGCCTGCCAAAAGGGAAGCTGGTGGCCACGCAAGCTGCATAGGTATCCGTGCCAGTCGGATCCCATATATAGGAGCTATATGGAGTCAAGAAGACATCAATTTAAACCAAAAGGTATCAAATCTTTAATAAGGGTTAATTGGGAATATATATATTTTTTAAAAACAAATGTAAGGTTTCCGTGTCACTTGGGAGACCACCCCTTTAATGATTATTTCTATTCACCTACCACAGAGATGTCCTGTAACCCTGCTGACTGAATGAGGTCACATGACTATTGCCATGCTTGTTCCATCCAGTTCATAGGGGAGATTACTGTAGACCGGAATGTCTGCTTTACCATGATGGTTTGTTTCTTATTCGGGGCCTTCTGTGTTGGTATAAAATAGGTAAAGGACAGCATTTGTAATACATGTATGTTACAAAATTATGACTTCTATCGCATACATAATTAAAAGTAGACAACCCCTTTAGTAAAGGGTGATTATCAAAGCAGCTTCTGTTACGTCATTTTAAAAAAATTGTTCTGGTCCCCACTATCTTCTCAATTTTTTTTTTTTTTTTCATTTTTAAAAATTTCTTTCCTGTGGCTAGCTTAAAATTTTGTTATAAAGGTTTTTTAAACATTTCTTTGCTTGTTTGCAGGGCATCAACGTATACATGTGTCAGCGGTAGGATTCTCACAAGAGTTTGGACACACTGCATAAGGAGGAGGGCGGGGCATCTGGCCCTGTCCTCCTCCTTTCCGGAGAGCAGTCTCTTGTGTCTTCGGACCCCCAACCCGAGAGAGTGTATGTGGGTTTGTCATGAGTCCGGCCGGCTGCTCCCATGTGAACAGCTTTAAAGTGGAGAATTGGAAGCAGAACCTGCGAGCTATTTACCAGTGCTTTGTTTGGAGTGGGACACCTGAAACTCGGAAAAGAAAGGTAATCCTGAATGCCATGTTGTATTCCGCCCTGCTTCTAGTGATGGGGCTTTGCTGTGCCTTTACTGGAGCTGGCCATACTGCTGCACACAGATCAGCTGTTGTGGCTTTAAGTGGACCTCCATGGAAAATGACCCAGAATTTTCAGAGCAGATCTGTAGGCTGACTGTTCGGTTGTTTGTGGCTGCAGGGATTTAATCTGCAGCGCTGCTCTTGCTGTCAAACACCGAAAAATCTGACTGATCACCCTATTATTTAGTGGGATCTAGCTGAAAGCAGTCACAACGGTTTCTGTGAACAGAATCTATTTCTCTAGCACTGCTTTACTATATATGACTATCTGGGTACATATTCAGCGAAAGGACTGCACCGAGCAGTCATCAACCTTGCTTCACGACACCCTAGAATTCTCCTTTTATTTCTACCTTTTATTTTTTCATTTATGATGTCTCTGCACGTGTAAGATTGGAACAGGTGTATAAAGCTTTTCACATAATATGGGGGTGATTCACTTAGTAAAGCTGAAATTTCATGTTCCTGGTAAGCTGATCACGTGTGTGCCATATCTGATTTAAAATGAGACCTAAGGTTTTATAGTAATTCTAAGAGTTGGATTTGTTCAGACAACCTTTTCTATAAAACCCCTAAGAGAAACCATCAGTAAATGTCATATTCCGTTCTGTCTGTCCACAGCTTGTAATGCTCAGCGTGAGCACAATGCAACCCAATGTGAAGACAGGACTTCCACAGCGGGGTTGCCATGGGGATTCCTCCAGTGTGTGAACGGCCATGTTTCATGGAGCAGATAGCAGTTTAACTCTCTGCTTTAATCACTTACTCTAGTTGTCCTTTACTGCACTGTTTAGGGCAGAGGTTCCCAACCCTAGTCCTCAAGGCACACCAACAGGTCATGTTTTCTGGCTTTCCTTAGCATTGCACAGGTGAAAGTCATTATTGTCAGTGCATTCTGCACAGGTGATATCATTATTGTCAGTGCATTCTTGGGCACTGAAAACATACTGTTAGTGTGCTTGGGATCCCGAAAACATGCTGGTGTGTTAGATGGGTTTCTATAATCTTTTCCCCTTACATGAGGTCTTCTCCACAATAACGTACAATTCATTTAAATTTCAAGCCTCAAAGACAATTGTATCTTCGTTTACAGTACTCACAAAGTTAGGGATATTTGGCTTTAGGATGACATTTCGGGATAAACATGCCATTTCTTGAAATAAAAACTAAAATGAAATGAACTAAAATGAGACCATCTTTTAACTTTAGATGCACATTTCCAGCTGTTCAGTGTTTCAGTACTTTTTGCACTACTTGCTGATCTCTAACAAGGAGCTTAATGGCAAAATTCACAATTGGTATTTGATCCCCGAATCTCCCAATTAATTTAAGGGATCAATTTGAATTGGGATTTAAACAGTTCTCATCATGGTGTTCACATTTTAACATCATGAGACCAAGATAACACCTTACAATTAATCAACAGTACCTGGCTATTGCAAAGCTTCAAGCAAGATGATCTCAGACAGTTGTGGCCACTGAGCTTAGTGTCACTGTCATCAGCTACAGAGAGTAGAAGAGTCACTGATAAAGAAGTGGATTTCCTTTGGCTCCATCACACACTGATGACCTCTTCATTGTAAACAATGCCCTGAGGAACCGGCTGATGAATGCCACAAACCTCCAAGCATATTTAAGGGAGGTGAGAGACAACTAAGTGTCCCGTCAGACCATTCATAACCATGGTCTGTGTGCTAGAGGACCTGAGCACACCCACAGGCAGCATTGTCTTGCATAAGTAAGGGACCAGTGGTCCTCAATGCTGTTCACTCAGTGGAAATGATGGCCACCAAGGATACTGGAAATGTCAAGGAGAGCACTGTGCTTCAGCCAAGCCAAGGTACCATTGCCGGTTGTCTAGCACGCAGACCACACTGAGGTAAATGGTTACAATTGGTCTGACACGTGGTTTCCTCTCAAACGTGTCTGGAGTTGTGGGGCATTCATCAATTGATTCTGCAGGGCATTAGTCAGTGTGTGATGTAGCCAAAGGACATGCATTTTTGTCTTTCTGTGACTCTTAGTCTCTGTACCTCTGTTGCAACCTGCTGCTGATGCTCTAAGCTCAGTGGCCACTTCTGTCTGAGGGCATTCTGCGTGATGCCTCGCAATGGCAAGGTACTATTGATCAATTGTAAGGTGTTGTCTTGGTCTCATGATGTCAAAAGGTGAACAGCTTGATGAGGAGAACTGTTTAAATCCCAATTCAAATGGATCCCATTAACTTATTGGGCGTTTCAAGTATCAAACACCTTTTGTAAATTTTGACATTAAGCTCCTTGTTAGAGATCAGCAACTTGAGCAAAAAAAAATACTGAAACTTTGAACAGTTGGACATGTGCATTCTAGAGTTGAGATGGTCTCATTTAGTTCATTTAAAAAAATTTTCAAGAATTATGTTCATCCTGAAATCTCAACTAAAATCCAAACATCCCTCACTTTTGAATAGTATATGTTCATTGAAATCTGTCTACAGTAAACAGCCATTAAATACTGTATGTATTTTCATAATCTAGTAAAATGCTGCCTGGTCACTGTATAAAATGTTGCGATTGTCCAACTGAATAACAAGGTCACTGAAAACGATCAGAATTTTTTTTCTGTGGTTTTAAAGATATGTTTCCCATTACTCAATGATCTATGTAAATGAAAAAATCTGAATTATGTTCTTGTTAGTAACTTTATTAAAAATACTAGATCACTAAGTTCAGTAACCAACTATCAGCCCCTAAAAGGAACCTGTCATGCCGCCCTATCTGAGAGCAGGATGTGATGGCGGGAAAGCAGCTGAGCTTTGTTGTATGTAGGTTTATATGATTTGGAGCAGAATGTGAGTAAACAGCATAGTAAATTCTGACCAAACTCCTTAAGTGACAGTGTCTTTTGTACCCCACCCACATACAGTGATTGACAGCTTTCTCCGATTCACTGAGTAAATTATCAATTGCTGTATGTGGGCGGGGTAAGCATTACTTTCCCAGATTTTCTCAGCTTTTTACTCAGAAGTCCTGCTCCAAATCCAAACCTAGATGTCGCAGAGCTCAGTTTCTCTCCCTCTATTATATCCTGCTTTCAGATAGGGGCGCATAAACCACCTGAGCGGTTCTCTTTAACACGATTTCTATTTTGCCTATGTGACCTGTGAGTCTGGCACTTCAAAAAAAAAAAAAAGTGGAACCCTGTTATGGTAAATGTACAAGAGACTAAATTGCTGTAAATTTTTTTTCAGTGGCAGATTCATACTGAATTCTGAGTATTAGATTTATTGCAGAAAACTGTGGACTGACCTGCAGTGAAGATAATCAATCACATTTTCCTGTTGCAGATATGCTGTGGATCTTGGTAGAGATATATATTCTTAAACTCAATGTTGCAGAATTTGCTGAGTGATCGATTCAATATCTCCACTGTAGTTTTTTTTGTTCCTCCTGCCTACAACCATCTCCTTCCCCACTCAAAAAAAAAAAAAAAAAACGTAAAAAAGTATATTTGGTTGACCTGTCAGAAAATCTTACACACTTTGCTACTTCTGTAATATACTGCAGATTTATTCTTCTGTTGCAGATAATCTGGTGTACCCATCACATTGCATTTACACCGTGCAGGGTTGTCATTTTAGCCATGTTTTTGACACTGAAATGTTTCTTTCACAGGCCAAGTCTTGCATCTGTCACATGTGTGGCGCCCACCTGAATAGACTTCACTCTTGCCTGTACTGTGTGTTCTTTGGTTGTTTCACAAAGAAACATATTCACGAGCACGCAAAAGTTAAAAGACATAATCTAGGTGAGTGGTTCTGTCAGACTTAAAGGGGTTGTCTCACTACAAAGTTTAACTGTCGACCTGTAAGGAACGGTAAATGAAGACTTTTTTTCCAAATATATTGCTTAGTTTATTTTGCTGCTTTGGGGAGATGAGTTTTTTTTTACCTACTCTGCGTGCACTAAGGTTTCTCTGGTTATTGACCTGCTCTCCACTTCTATCTGCTGGTTTCAAGCTGTAGGCAGCTTAAAAACAGTGTGTTATGTCTAACAAGCAGAGGAGATCAATTACAGTTGTTTACTTGAAGCTTTAAAGCTCTCTTTACTATAGATAACATCTGTTTTCATAACAATGCAATTAGAGGAGCTGTGACTATGGAGCTGATATGTTAATCACTGCTATAGAACCACCAACAGCCGAGACAACCCCCTTAAATCTGTAAAATAAAAGGTTTAAATGTTAGCTTTACCATTGGGCAGTATGGCTGATTACTGTACATTGTTCCTTTGTAAAAAATAATTTTGGTTTTTCCAGTATCTTGATTTGTTAGCCCTGTCCCTCACTCTTGGAAAAGACAGCACAACCAAAGAGAGAACAGCTGTCTCTCATCAGGTGCTGTGTGGCCCGGCAACACATTAATGGAAAATTGATTTATAGTACTTTTTAAATCTTTTAGAATCTGGTATAAATAAAAATACCCTCCTAAATACCCTCCTTAATACCCTCCTTAATTAGAAAACACAAAATAAAGAATTCAGTTGATTGGCCCCTGAACAGTACAAAATGTCTTCCTGTAAATGGAAGAGTTAAAGGGGTTTTGCCACGAACAGGCAGCCTCACAGAGGAGAGGGAGAGGGGGGGCTGAGAGAGAGAGACAGGAACAGGGAGCATGTGCAATGTGTACTCAAATAATGACATTACAACCAGTGGATTTTCTATACAAAAGAAACAGGATCTTTCTCCACATTCCCTAGCAAGCTCCTTCATGTTCCCTGTCATCAGATAAGAAGTGCAAACACGCAAGCGTGGCCAGATCAGCACCTGTCAGCTCCTCTGGTCGTGTCTAAAACTTTGAGGAAACTAAGGGCTTCTGATTAAGCCTGCAGCTGTCACAGGCTTCACATTTTTAATGACCTATATTTAGAAAAGTGATTAAATACCCATTTTGGAGGATTCCACGTCAACATTACATCGTGGCAAAACCCCTTTAAGGAGGTTTTAAATTGTGTGATAAATCATTTATTAAACATAATCTTTTATGGTGGATACTCAGATATTGGGTATGCTTATATAAAAGCAGTAGGGGAGAGTTGGGTATATCTTCACTTCTCCCTCATGCATTAAGGCTATGTTCACACGGAAATAATTGCAGGACATTTCGCCCACAATTATGCCATTGGGGGGGGGGAGGGGGGCGGCAGACCGTGAATAATTGACATGTCACTTATCTCGCCGTATTGTGCAAGCAGGGAGAGGAGACGTAATCCATAGTTCTCTGAGAACTGTGGAATACCGTAATGACTGGGACGTATCTCGCCCCATATTTAGTGCAGTACGGCGCGAGATACGTCCCATTTTAAGCCGTGTGAACATAGCCTAAGAGGGGATCAGTATAGCAACTTATTGTATGTCAAGAAAGGACCAGGCAGTGTCGAGTAACCCAGGATGGTCGTGACAGGAATTGGTGAGGACTGCTTGAGAAATCCATGAATCAAACGCTGCTGTAAAAAAGAATTTAGGAGCTAAGAAGCCATGTGGCAGCGTATATCATTGTATTTCTGCATATCAAAGTTAAAGAAAATCCCTAATGTATTTTATACAAGTGGAAGATGGAGGGCTAAATATACTTATCCTTCACACCAAGCTGTTCTCTTGGCTTGTCATTGCTCTAGCACATATTTTGCGAGGCACTTAATCAGTGCTGCTATGTTCACATCACTGATAGACTAGATTGAAAGACTGGTCAAAAATTCACGTGTAGTTTAACGGGAAAACATTGTTTGCACACTTTCCAGATCACTTATACCTAATAAAACATGCAAGCAATGCATGATTGGTGCATTTTTTTTTTTTTCTTGCAATACACACTGGCCGTTATTGTAACAATGTTTTTACACTGCACATATGGCTTCAAATGATGTGTACAAATTCTAATTGTGCATTTTCACATAGAAAACAAAAATATTTAGGTGCCTATTTCAGGGTGTAATACATATTTTGGTGTTTAAAATCCATGTATCAAACGACATGTGGATCTATCCCTAGAATAACTGCTCAAAATCGGCTTTGCTGCTTCAAATTTTTCTACTAGTTTTACAGGAAGGAAGAAAAAAATAACAAAAAGGACGGTTGCGGATCTTGAAGCATGTAATTCAAGGCATGATCCACAGCTGATCATATTGGATATAATGCATTTTTACTTCTATTCTAGAGTCTAGGAGTTTATTGCAAAGAATCAGCTACATATATTGGCATTCAGCGAATTTTAAAATGTACCATGCGGGAACATGTAGATGGGATTTAACAAAACGTTATCCATCACCTTGCCTTGTGTTATCTGCTGCACATTTTTTAAATTGTGTAAATTTTGTACAGAAAATTCACCGAATTTCTGCTATGTTAGAATCTACACTTTCAAATGGAAAGTTGACACACTACAATAAGTAGATGGATCCAGCTGACAACTGTTCTATATTTTGTGTTCAGAGCAAAGTAGTGTCGCTCCGAGAGATGGAGGGCTGCACGGTTTAAATTTTCTACTGTAATCTCAGGCATTTCATGGCACTGTTGATTTTAGCTATTCTGGCTAACACCCTGTATTAAAACTGTTAAATAGTTGCTGTGCTTGTTTATTACCAGTGAATGTTTGTGTTTTTTATTTATTTTAAATAAGACTGTTTTTATTTTTTCTTTATTTTATTTGTAACGTCTTGACCATTTGCTTTCTCCAGCCATAGATTTGTTGTATGGGGGTATATATTGCTTTATGTGTCAAGACTACATATATGATAAAGACATGGAGCAAGTTGCCAAAGAAGAACAAAGAAAGGCTTGGAAACTTCAAGGTGTGTCTCCTTTCTTAGCAGTAAGCACACTACAATTGCATTTTTGGTGTTTTATCCCAAATAACAGGTGATCAAGGTAATTGCCAGTTTTCCCTTTGTGTTGTGGTCTGTAGCATTTGCCAGAACGACTGTACAGAGGTAGCCAATGTTTAGTCTGAAATTGGCAGCTGACCTCTAGATTAAGTGTAAAGCCGTGCTTGGCTGCATGCAGACATAACCACAGCCACCATTGACCGCCTGAGTTTGCTGGTGATGTTTTTGATTACCGGCAAACTTGTGTAGTCATTGGTGAGCGTGTGCCACCATGGTTTTATCTGCTCGTGACTGCGGGAGCGTGAGGGGTGTCCTTTGAATGTGGAGCGTGAGGGGTGTCCTTTGAATGTGGAGCGTGAGGGGTGTCCTTTGAATGTGGAGCGGAAGCAAGAGGAGTCAATCTAACTGATTCAACCTCTTAGGACTGTACCACATATGAAGTACTTGGACTTGGACCTGGATTTGTGGGCAAATGATTTACTTTGTCAGTAATCTGGGGCGGAGGAGGCCCCAGATTAATTCCAGCTACAGATGTTATGGGCGGTAGCTGTAATTTTACCTCCTAGCGTTGTAAACCACCTCATAACTGATAGTGTATGCCAAACCTGTGTTACCTTGGTCGAGTGCCTCCTGGAAATCTCCCTCGTAGATGAAATCCTGGTGACGTAATTTGCTGCCATGGCAACCTCCATGCAGAGGCATTGCATCTACTCCAAGGATTGTGCTTGTGACTGGAATCCAGCCCCTGGACCATAGGAGATAACATTCACAGTGTACCACAAGACCTGTGTGCAGCTCTGCATCACATTGCAGTGACTACAGGGTGTGTCATATCACCCCAAAGTCTGTGTAGCCACCAGCTTCATTTTCAAAGGATATTGTAGCCGATGTATGACCATATAATTGTATCTGATGACAAAGGACAGAGAGACCAGATTTAGAGGCATGCTGGGATGTCTTGTTATCATGGATGGTTGCTTGAAAAGCAGCTGCAGCTTCCACAACACATCCTGTACTGTGTCAGAGGGAACCAGATCACCTCACTTCCTGCAATAAATATCTTTTGGAGGGACAGACACACCCAGATCCAGCTTCTTGGCTTTCTAGTTCTCCCCTGACACCTCCTTTAGGAGAGGATATTCCAGCCGCCGTCTGCCATCCTAGCTGTAGACCTTTTTGACATGTACCGTGCTTTTCACAGCCACCACTCCTTCCATTTGTACCTCAAAAAAGCTCATTGTCGGAAATGTAAAGATTGTATAGCATTTACCTAGCCCTATGTTCTAACTGATATGTTACAGTAGGGGTAGCAGACTTCTCAAAGTGCTGCTGTTATAAGGGACTCCTAAGGAACCACAAGGTTACAGTGAACCTTGCTTGACAAACATTGCTCTATAGGCCAAGGTGTGAGATGATCCACTGATGTTAATAGTTGACACAGATTTTTTCTTTGTTGGGAAGGTATGTATTCATTTTAAGGAGAACTTTTCATTTGAAGGTACTAGTGTACTTGTGTTATTCCCTCTGGCAAAGATTAAAGGGGTTTTCTCACTACAAGGATTAGCTTTCAGCATGAAGGGACAGTTAAATGAAGACTTTCTAAATACATTGCTCTATAGATTTTACGTTAGCCATGAGATAAGAGACATTTTATGTGCTCTTAGTACACATGTTTCTACGGTTGCCTGGTTCCCTTACTATAACTCTTAGGGTATGTTCACACGGGCAAATTTCTGCGCACATTTTGCATTGTATTTGCGCTCTAATATGAGCGAGATGCATGCCAAAATTACGGTAATCCATAGTTCTCATAGAGAACTATGGACTGCCTCCTCTCCCTGCTCGCACAATACGATCGTATTGTACGAGCGGGGAGATGTGACATGCCAATTACTTGTGGTGAATACGCGCCACGAGTAATGCATGTCAATGGGGCCAACGCTGACCACCGCCCCCTCCCTCCCTGCCAAGGGTGTACACGTGGGTCAGCGTGACTCCCAAATCACCCGGTGTAATTGCGGCCGCACCGTACGCGCCGCAATTATGCCGTGTGAACATACCCTATGGCTATGTTCACATGGCATGTATTTGAGTATGTTTTATGTACCAAAAGACGGACCCCGATACGGATTTAACAATGTTCAGTGTGATTACATTGATTTCAATGTAAAATACTTATCATCGTTAAGTTAATGCGTGTTTTACATACGTTTTTGCATTGCGTTAAACAGATGCGTTCAAAGAATTGACATCAATTCTTGATCCGTTTATCACATTGATAAGGCAATAGAAACTATAGGGATATGTTTCTGCAGTCCAGAAAACGCATCCAAAAACGTATCACTTTGCGTTACATTTTTGGATGCGTTTGACACAATATGTTTTACATAATGCCATAACGTATTGAAGAGGCTGTTCTACACATACCCTAATTGATTAGAAAAGAGAGTTTATAGCAGGGAGTGTGGTCCCATGGACGGACTAATCTCCGGAGCAAACTATCTCTTAAGATTACAGATGAGCCATTGTTGTCTGTCTTCCTAGCAAATGTAACTTGTTTTGACTGAAGAGATAACATATGCACTTGTCAGTGTAACGGCTCAGCTAATTACAGAGATGCCATATACGCTAATCAATGCTATAGAACCACCCATAGCCTAAGGAAACCGTAAGAGTAAAACTGCTTGTGACTCGGTAAAACAACCTAATGAGAATAGCCCTTTAAGATTTACAATCCTTGAGATTATCACAAAGTGACAAGTGGCATAATTTAACGGAAAATTTGGCATAAAAACATGTATGTAGCTTTATATCTGATGCAGTCCCGAAAAGGTTCATTGCTGACAGAAGTAGTCCATATATGCAGTATTCTGATGTTTAGGTTGCCTAAGATTACTTACTGGTCTACAGCTTTTGTGTGGTGAGACAGTTCATCCCTCTTCATTTCAGTGGAGGAAAGCTGCAGTACCATACACAATCCATGGGCAGGTGTGGCGCGGTTTCTAGTTTAAGGCCCGTCTTTCTAATCCTAGACAACACCTTTTTAGTTTGTGTGACTGCATTGCCTAGTGAGCACATATGGTAATCTCAACGCCATCTCCAGGTCATGCGTAGATTGCAGCCTTTTCCTCTCTGTGCTATATGCTGAATTTCTGCTTATTCAATTTGGACGCTAGAGTTTTTTTATTCATAAACCATCAGTGTAGCCACTATAATGAAAATAGTTTGTCAATGCACAAAGTATACAATGATATTAAATCAAATGAGGCAGTCGGAGGCACTGGTTCAATAGATTCACACACTTCAGTAAGGCTTTGTTCACACGGCTTAACTGCGGGGCGTAATTTCGCCCCGCAATTACGCCGTGTGGCCGGGGGCGGGGCGGGAGCGTGGGAGTGAGCGGGGGGCCGGCACTTCGTCGGCCCATAGACGGTCATTGCTAGCGGCGCGTATACGCCGCTAGAAAGTGACCTGTCAATTATCTCCCTGCCCGGCGTATTCGCCGAGCAGGGAGAGGAGACATAATCCATAGTTCTCTATGAGAACTGTGCATTACCGTAGTTACTGGGACGGATTCAGCCCGTAATTGGCGCACTCTGGCGCGTAATTGCGGACTGAATTACGTCCCAGAATAAGCCGTGTGAACATGGCCTAAGGGGGTAGTGTATGTGTTTTAAGTAAAAACAAAGGGGTATTCCCAGCACAGCAAGTGCTGCTGGTAAAATACATGTTGCAAAAAAAAAAAAAAAACTGTTTTCATTTCTACAGTCCTTTGCACCTTCACCTTGTTCTCTTGTCTCCTTGGTTACTGACCACCACTGTGTTCTTTCAGTGGTGGCCAGTAATGCACCGTTACCGTGACATTGCCTGTAGCAGGGATAGCGGAGACACCTTGACTTATATTACTTCCTCTCCTTGCCCCAAAAAGCCACAGTAACTTACTTTGTCTTTGACTCCGCATTACTGGCCAAAACTGAAAGAACACTGTGGTGGTTGGTAACCGAGGGGACATGAAATCAAGTTGAAGGTGCAAAAAAGGCCTGTATTAAGTAAAATGTATACATATTTTTTAATAGCATGCATTTTTAAAGTCGATTACTTTATAGTAATTGGCCCTTTGGGCAGCACTTTAATACCCCTTTAATACACTCTATCTGGTGTTACAGGCCTTTTTTCTCATTGGAAACACATTGTCAAACAAAGACTTGATACAAATTACGGTTACTGAGAACTAACATTAAATATTTTTTTTTTTTGTTTTTATTAAAGCTTTTGCTCCATCCTTGGTATCTCCTTACCAGTATGCAATGACAGGTAAGAAAACTATTTTTTTTAAATATATTTTTATCTCTAATACCACCATTTTTACCTATTTAATGGACTAGTAGTGCAAGAACTATAATTGACTGCTGGTTCTCCTAGCTCAAAAACATATCCGCAGCACTCTAAAATACTAAGACAGTCTAAAGTGAATATATGAACTATTAAAATGTATTACTGCTACTTTTTGGATACATTAAAATTTGAGTTTCTTAGCACACATTTGTGATCAAAACTGCAATGGTCCATCCACCACTACAAGGTGACCTCAGTTCAGATGGGAACGTGCACCAACATCTTGCCTCACTGCCAGGGCTGTGAAGTCGGTAAGCCAAAGCTCCGACTTCTCAATTTCCCTAACGCAGACTCTTGACATGGCGCATGTTAAAGTGACAACTTTACTGTCGTTAAGACAATGCGTGTTTTACATAAGTTTTTGCATTGCGTTAAACGGATGCGTTTAAAGAATTGACATGTAGTAAAATGGTAATATCAGGCTTTTTTATTATACGTTAATCAAGCTATTTACGTAGAACATACACTGACAAGCAAAATGGTAACAATGTTTTGAACTTTTGACTTTCAGGCTCCATATCTTACCATTCACTACAACTTTGAACGTGAAACTACCATAATTTTATAGCCAATCATCTTGGCTATCTTATACATAAATTTGACTCACAAATATTTAGCATCTTAGTTCTGCAGATTTTTGTCATGTAACTGCATTGTTACTGTTTTGCTCCTAAAAATCAAAATGTTAATTTTTAGTATCTGGTAAATCCACATTTTGGCTTTCAACACTGCCTGAATCCTTCTGGGTTCTGGATCAGGTTCAAGCATGTCTTGACCAAAATCTGATCCCAAGTCTCCTCTGCATGTTTTCAGGGTAGGTGCAGACTGGACTTGGGTACAAATACAGCTTTTTCTTCACTTCTTCTTCCCACAAGTGTTCGATTGGGTTGAGGTCTGTGGACTGTGGAGGCCAATGCAGCAACTCTACTTCATTGTCATTGAACCATTCCTTCTCCAACCTCAACGTATGCTTCAGGTCGTTGTCCTGCTGGAACACTATGTCGTCCTTTTCATACTTCATACACTCGAGTACTATGGGTAACGCATCTTGTAGGATACTCGCATAAAGCTCAGCACTGAGATCAACATCAATCCTGGTCAAGTATCCAATGTTTTTGGCTGTGAAACACCCCCATATCATGAAGCTTCCTCCACGGACAGTTTCTTCAATATCTCAATCCGTTTGCCCATTTTCCCCACATTAGAGCCCGGTCTATTGACTTTCATCTCATCGCTCCAAATTGCCAGTTTCCAATCTTCCATTTTTCGTACTTTTTTTTGCAAACTCGAGCCAACACTTCTTAGGATGAGATTGAAGTCGAGGCTTCTTCACCTTTTTTCAGGCCATCATTCTAGACCTTGTATAATACGTGTCACATGGTGTTTGCATGGATGTCTGTGATCTCACTCTTACAAGGCATACGAGCCACCTCTGCTTCTGTGTCTGTCGCGTTAGAACTAATAGACCTTGTAATGAGCGACTTGGTGATGCTGATGTTTTGCCTGGATATCCACCTCTTGGCTTTTGAATGGATGGACTTCATTTCATATTCTTCCAGCTGTCATGGCCTCACATGATGCAGTTTGGCAATTTTCTTGGCCCAGAGACCGGATGCGGTTTCTTTTTTTCTTGAGAAAGCATCTTCATGGCTGCTCAAACCAGTAAGCTTTTCGCTTGGGAATCGACCTATAAACACACTAAGTTATTAGGGAATGTGAGAACAGATTGTTATTTGTAGTACACAAGAAGAAAGATTGTTCCTCTCACTAGAGCAAAATGGTAACAATGCAGTTACATGACAAGAATCTGCAGAACTAAGCAGATGCTAAATAGTTGCAGGTCAAACTTGTGTATGGGGTAGCCAAGATGATTGTCTGTAAAATGGCAGTCTCGCGTTCAAAGCTGTAGTGGAAGGTGAGATATGGAGCCTGCAAGTCAAAACACAAAGTTTAAAAAAATTGTAAATATGAAAAGCTGCAGTAAGTGGGAGAAACTGTTTTCAACAAAAACATTTGTGGAGTCTATGAACTTGTTCTGAGAAATAGTATAGTCTTCATCAGATTCTCACATCTGATCTCATTATTTCCAGGCTAAAGAATTACCTCTATACACAAACTTGGGTTGGTGGCAAAGTAGTGACCACAGGGGCAACATCTCTAACAATTTCAGGGTGTAAAGGAAGTGCCGCATGCACAGTCAGGTCTGAATGGTTGAACTCTTCTACTTTTTTGAAAGCAAGTGAAAAGTTTTTCTGACATCTGGTGAATCTGTTTGCTATTAGAGCGGAATCTTTTCCTCTGCGGCAACGCTTTGCCTGCTCCATGTCATCCAAATGATTTTCAAAATTAAACATCTAATATAGCAGTAGCACTGACAAGACCCAATTTCTCTTGCTTTTGGCAGTGCATTGAACTAACTGTACCAGTTTATTATATATTTTGGGAGCAGACTTGGTCCATTTAATAACGACTCGGACTGCACTAAAATGGGCACCTTCTCCACAGCCCTGCTTACTGCCACTCCCCCATGCAACCTTTATTGTGATCGTGCATAGTCTACACAGACTGTCTTTAATCAGAGCAGAGTGTAGCTGGGACCTTCAAGTCCTGAATTTAGGGAGGCCAAGCAAGGTGAAATTTTAGTGTAGGTCCCCTTCTGAACTGAAGTTACCATGTCACGGAGGCTTGGCATTCGGTTTTGATGACAAATGTGCATTAAGAACCTAAAATTTTCATGTATCCGAAAAGTAACAAAAATTGATTTTAAAATACTTCATATATTCAATTTGACTGTCTCTTTAGCGTTTGTAGAGTGCTGCTGATATTTTTTTGCATTGTTTGCTGTCACGCCAGTATGCACCTGCATAATTTTCATCAAATTGTTTTGGATGTACTGATCAATGTGTGTGTGTGTGTGTGTGTGTGTGTGTATATATATATATATATTATTGTATGTAAATTTTTTTTCTTTGGTTCTCCTAACTCTTGGCAGCTGTGGGTACATTTGCATTACAGCCGGGGACCTTGCAGCATTAATGTAACTTGGCACTTAAGACCAGACCCTTATCTCTGCCGGCTGACACCAGGCTAAAAACTGTATCACTGGCATTTGCTTCAGAATCAAATTAGGTACTTTGCTGTGCAACTGGATGCTGCATAAGCGCTGTACCTCCGACACTTAGTGGTTTCTGCAAAGGCATGTTCTGTTTAGTTACGTTTTGTTCTAGTAAATAGGTGAAAATTATTGGAGGATGAGGAACCTTATCGACACCCTGCACATGAAAACTGTTAGCATGGGGAAGCCATGGCGGCAAAGGCATTCACGCAATCTTGATAGGTCATTTGACTTTGGTCCAGTGGAATGGGGGTCAACTATGACCGGAGATAATGGCCCTGTCTTCGCCCCAGCAGCCGTTCACACAACGTGCGTCTTCCATCTTTTCTTCTGTTGAGGACTTGGGTTTAGGAAGAGGCACCTGAATGAGTTATTCCACACTTGCTTTCCATGTGTGGTAACACAGTTTTAGGGTTCATCAGCTCTCGCAAGCCTCACCACTGCTGCAAGGTCGTGATCAGAGGAAAGTTGTTAATTAATAATGCTCTATTAATACCTTTTGTTGGGTTTGGAACCTCCTACACAGATTTGGTCTTATTTGATAGAAGAAAATATAGTGCAGCGTTCGCGTTATACATTTCTCACAAAAAGTTTGTTTGGCTTTTGGTTGAAATTTCAGGATGAACATAAAATTTCTTGATTTCTTAAAAATTAAATAAGATCATCTCTTAACTCTAGAATGGCAAAATTTACAAAAGGTGTTTGATCCTTGAATCGCCCAATCAATTAGGGGATCAATTTGAATTGGGATTTAAACAGTCCTCATTGCGCTATTCACATTTTGTCATCATGAGACCAAGACAACACCTTACAATTAATTAACAGTATTTTGACATTGCAAGGCTTCAAGCAGGATTCTCTGACGGAAGTGGCCACTGAGCTTAGTGTGTGTCAATTGACGTCTTGCTCTCATGATGTCAAAATGTGAGCAGCATGATGACTGTTTAAATGCCAATTCAAATTGATCCCCTAAATTTGAGGGACATCAAACACCTCTTGTGAATTTTAAGCTCCTTGTTAGGGATCAGTTGTGCAAAAAGTACTGCAACACTGAACAGTTTGACATGTGCATTCTTAAGTTCATTTAAAAAAAAAAAAAAAAATTTCAAGACATTTTGTTCATCCTGAAATTTCAACCAAAAGCCAAATGTCCTTAACTTATTGTGAGTAGTGTAATTTCCATCAAAATAATGAAAAACCACAGCAGAACTGGTTTAAACCACATAGTCTTAATAATAATAGTAATAAATAGCAATCTGTAACAATACATTATAGAATATAAAGAACGCATCGGAAAGGGACCAAAAAAGTGTCCAAAAACATAGATCAATGACTACATCTTACACATAATTATGTCCGGAGTAAAAGTAAAACGCATATATAAAACGTGCCATTTTTACTATAAATCTAAAATATAATATTAAAAAAGACAGTCACCCGAACCGAAGATGGTAGTGATGCAGGACCAAGATATCTAATAAATATGCATAAATGGAATGTGATGGGAAAAATTATTCTCCATTATTGCCCCGATCCAATTGGGTGATTGCACGCAAGCCAGGCCTTACATACAATACAACAGCCCAACTTGCAGACACTCACCAAAGTGGATCAAGAGTGAATGGATAAATAATAAAGTGCAGATGCAAATAGGAATATGTAACACTGCTCTCCCGCTATTACCTGTTGCGTGTTTCGCTAGTTGCTTCATCCTGTTTCTTCCTGTAATTTATTTTAAGATTTTATGTTCTTTTTACTATAGTCTAGTTTTATTAGAGAAACAAAAGCAATAGTACAATTTTGGTAATCTTCTGGCTAACTGGTACTTGTAACATAAAAGCATGGTAAAGCTTGCAGTAGTCGAGTAGTCAAATGTAGGGATATAATTTGTTGCCTGGACAAACCGAAGTAGATACATGTAAGGCATGTTCACACGGCTTAAAATGGGCCGTATTTTGGTCCGTAATTACGCGCCGAAGTGCGCAAATTACGGGCTGAAAACGGCCCATTCATTACGGTAATTCACAGTTCTCATAGAGAACTATGGCTTACGTCTCCTCTCCCCGCCCGGCGAAGCCACCGGGCGGGGAGATAATTGACATGTGAATTACTAGCCGCAAATACGCGCCGCTAGCAATTCAAGTCTATGGGCCGGCGAAGTGCCGGCCCCCTGCTCAGTCCCCCGGTCACACGGCGTAATTACGGGGCGTAATTACGCCCTGCAAATACACCGTGTGAACATAGCCTAACTGTAACTCCAAAACAATAGGCAGCATCACAATGACAGGGCTTGTTCACACAGAGTTTTCACTCCGTGTTACAAGCGCTTTTTAGATCCGTCTCTGGGAAAGACAGGACAGACCCAGAGACGGATCTAACAATTAGCAGTGAGATTATCACTGTGGTCTATGAGGAACACGCAGCGGTGTTCACATGAGAGATCGCCGCTGCGTGTTTCCATAGCGCAGCTCGGGTCCGATTTTGAAAGAATTGACATGCCGCTGCGTGTTCCTCATAGTTCGCACAGATAATCTCACTGTTAATTGTTTAGATCCGTCTCTGGGTCTGTCCTGTCAGTCCCAGAGACGGATCTAAAAAGTGCTTGTAACACGGAGTGAAAACTCCATGTGAACAGGCCCTTGTACATGAAACGGTTTAAATTAGTGTATTGTGGTATGATCAAAGTACAGAAAATGTAACGATAAAATGTAGGTAATTTTTTATCCAAGGCACCCTAATAAAACATTGCAAGCACTGAAATGTGTATGAAACGAGACCTACTGTATGTTCAGTTTATTAGAGTTACTAATGTAAGTGAGCAAAGCACAGAAAATTATCCCCCAGGCAGCAGCTTTTATACCTCCACTAGCTCTTCCATGAATTGAAAGTACAGTTTTTCTTTGAACCAGTCGGTGACTGTTGGACAGTGTAGATCTCCCTATCCAAGGTATAAGAGTTTGTGCAGCGATTAGAAAAGAGGATCAAATGATTTCTTACTTTAGAGTAATTTGCAAACATTCATAGACCAAAAAACATACGGATGGGTTCATTTGGAGCTTAGATTGTGAGCTCTAATGGTGATAGAGGCCAATTTTGACCATATGTAAAGTGCTATGGAATGTATTAGGGCTATTTTAAATGAATGCTATAATGCCCACAAGCATCTAGCAGTGAGCTCAAATGACCTCTGCTGGCAGAACTGGGAAAAGCTCTTCTGGGTTAACCTGCTTACCCATGGCTGTTCTCTGTTGCACGGACGCATAATTCAGGTTGACAGTGTTTAGTTGCTTTGAAGTAATTGGGTAATGGTTGTCCAGTAGCTTAGTGTCAGCTGGTTGGGAGGGGTTAAAAAAATGGAAAAAGTGGGTGAAAAAAAACCCAACCATAACTCGCCCGCTCTGTTCACCACAAATGCAGTCGTGTTTATCAGTCACATAACACTGCATCTAATCACCGTTCATACAGGCAGATACCATTTAGGCCGTATCATCTGTGGGAAGCCCTGGGAGCAGCGGCAGTGCTGGAAAAGATTTGCCCTGATAGGTGAGTTAAAGTGTATGGGTTGTATGTCTCTCTACTCCCTGCCTTCCTTCATGCCATTAGACAACTTTTTTTTTTTTTTTTTTTTTTAAACTAATGGAAAACGCCTTTAAAGGTCTTAGTCTATGTCTGCATGGGCCTGGTTTAGATTTGGATTTGTAAGCAGATTTAGAATCCGCAAAAATCCAACTGTAAAATCATCCCCATAGATTTTAAAAGACAATTCGAGCTGTGAACTACACAGCTTGTGTTTTCTGAGGCCGGATTTCAAAACCGACTGTTTTGAAAGACTTAGAACATATTCTATAATCCACCACAAAATAGCAGATTCTAGTACAATTGAATAGGGAACATGAAATCCGAAAACCGTGGTAAAAAAAAACAGGCAAAAAACTAAAACGGAGTGTAAAATACTAGTCTGACTCTAACTAGACTCCGAACAGAAATTTATCCTTGCCGTGTTAACACACCCTTAAAATGGTTTGTCATCCCAGGGGCGTAACTTTGTTCAAAAGTAGGGGGGCCAATTTTCCCTCTCATACCCTATCTTCCATTCCCCCCCTGCTTCACTCGCCTTCCCTTTCACTTCCTCTCCCTTCCCTTTCTCTCCCCCCTTTTCCCCTGCAGTGAAGGGGCCCCCCCTTTTTCCCCAGCTGGGCTTGAGGGGAGCACTGTGGCCCCCCTGGGAGGCCCCCGGGCAGAGTGCACTCTGTAAGGTTATGAGTGGCTATTAATTACTAAAGTTTAGGGCAAAAATGACATCACTTACTGCCCCCCAGAAATTAATTATTTTAACATGGGAGCCAATAAATTAATTATAATTGCACCTTATCACAAGGTTTAGGGAAAGGGGCTAAAAAGCCCCCAGCGCCCTCTGTTGGTTTGTAAAAAAATCCTCAATTTCTTTTGACCCACGAGTCTTGAGAAAGCAAAAAGGATTTTTTTTTGCCCAACCAGTATCTCTCCTCTACAGACAAAAACCCGTTTTGGGATTTTTGTCCCTTTCGTGCAGGTAAGAAGATATGGTGGCTGTGTGGGGGCTGGGGAGCTCAGGGGATCGGTGGGTCAAAAGCAAATTGAGGGTTTTTTCAACCCAAAAGAGGGCGTGTGGGTTCTCGCCCCTTTCCCATAATCCCCTTTTGTAGCAGTGCAAGTAGGGGCGAAAAGGCAAAAAAAAAACCTACAAAAAACCGTTGTTCGGGGCTCTCCTTAAGGAGAGATCTTCCCTTTTCCCAACTGCACCTTTTTCAAATGCACATTGTCTTAAGATTTAATTTTCATGTACCCCAAAAAAAGTTTGTATTATACCCATGAACCTAGAAATGATTAATTACTCCTGTCCCAGAATTACATTACACACGTATCCCGAATTCATTACACATGTCAGATTAATTAAAAACTACCCCAGAGATTACATTTTCCACTTTTTCAGGGTTACATTACACATTGTACCCAGAGATTTGTTTTCTCCTGACCCCTAGAGATTACATTCAACGTGCACAGAGATGACTACTTTTAAAAGTCCCAAAAAGATTATATTTAAACCATTCCCCCGAGATTATTCATTACCATTACTCCGAAATTGTGTGTGTGTTATATATTTATTTTTTGAAACAGACCCATGCACATTTAGGGTGAGTTCACATGACGGTTTTTCGGGGACTGACAGTGTAAATTTTCGAATTCGACAACAAACGACCCCAAATGCCCAAGGCAGATTTTGCCTCCTATCCATTGTACTGTTTGTGATAGAACACCCTTTTAAGAAATTTTGTGTGGCCTGACCCCTACATGCCGAAAATACTCAATTAAAATCGGTGTCATTAAACAAGACACTGATTTTCATAGGTTATAAAGTAAATCAGTTTTCCCGTAGATTGGATCTTTTTTGAGGCAGTCCAGCACTGAAAACCGCCCCAGAATAACATTCTACTTCCGGGGTGAAGTACTCTTAGGCCCGTTCAAGGCTTATTTGGCCGAGGGGTTGGAGCCTTACTGCGACGGATTTGGCTTCGACGGCCCAATCCGTCCTGTCATTACGGTAATCCCCAGTTCCAAAAGGAACTGTGGTTCCGTGCTCCTTTTCCCGCTCGGCGAAAACCCCCCGCGGGGGGGGGAAAGGACTGCCAAAATTTTTACAGCGCGACTCGCCGTAAAAAATGCTGGTTTTGGGGCGGGGCGCCCCCGCTGTGCCCTCGGGCCCCCCCTTATTTAAAAACCGTATTGCGGGCGGGATCCCCTCCCGCAATTCGGCTTGAATAAGCATGTGAACCGGGCCCTTTGGTTGTTTACAAGGGGATAGCGGGGCGTTATTGCGCCTCTGCTATTTTGGGGTGTTTTTTTGAAAATATGCGCTGGCCCGTCCCCACTTCTAAAAAGCTGCGGGGCCCCGGCCCCATTCACTTTATTTTCCGGCGTGGGGGAAAATGTGCTGGGTGCACATGGCTGTACAGTATATACACATCTCAAAAATATACAGTACTCCCCACTGCATGCACAAACAAAAAGCCAGTGCCCTTGTCCCCCTCCTTAGCTGTCTCCTGTAGTTGGGGCAGTTGGCATTTGGCAAGAGCCTCTCTTTTTCTCTGTAGAGCTGAGCCTAGGGGGAATGGTTACAAAGGGAGGGGGAAAAATACAGTCCCAGATCAGAGTGTGCTTGACTGTGGCAGTTTCTCATTGGTGAAGCAGCCCTGCTGACTCCGCTCTACCAAAACAGCGTGCTCTCACTCTGCATGACCTTGAGGCATACCTACTCTGTCCCCCCAAGATGCAAAGAAATTAAAGGGGAAAAAGGGTTAATTCTTTCCCCCTCTGTGCTCTGCTCTCCACTTGCTGTATTTTCTGCTTTTTTATGGATTTTTTATTGAAGGGGCTAAAAAGTGGGGGGTGGACCATCCCCCACCCAGAAAAAAGTGGGGGGGGACCATCCACCACCCAGAAAAAAGTGGGGGGGGGGCCAGTCCCCCCCCGTACCCCCCCCTAAAAATTTTCACCTAAAGGTCATACACCCATTCGCTTTAACCCCCTTTTTGACCTTTTAAGTATGCAAAACGTTCCCGGTCGTTTTTGGGGGGGGGTTTACGCCCCCGGACGTTGTACGTCCCGGAAAATTTGTGGGGGGGAAAAAAATTTTGGGGGGGGGGTTTTGGGATAATTGCTGCGGTTTTTGTTTTGGGTATAATACCCCAAAAGGGGGGGGGGGGGGTTCCCACAGCATCGGTCCCGACCGGAGATCAGTCAGGGGAAAGGGGGGGGGTTTAAAAACCCCCCAGTTATTGCGACCACTAAGCAAGACACAGAAGGAGCGATCTCCTACTGCGTCTGTCGGCGACAGCAGCAACATTATTGTGCGGCTGCTATCTCCTGACAGACAGCCCCGATGGTATAGAATCCCTGTCGGCCGGTCTGTGAGTCACCATGCCCGGCATTTGCCGGGGGTTTGGGGGCCGGGCATCATGATGACAGTTGTCATAAAAACCATTACACAGCAATATGCTATGTATTGATTTCTATTATAAAAGTGATTTCCCCTAAAGGGAAAAGTGTAAAAAAAAAAAGTGAAAGAACAGTGAAACACAAACAAAATAAAAACACGTATATCTCCATTTACCCCTTTTCAAATGCCAATTGCCCCAAAAAAATATAAAAATGTTTAATTTACCCACACGGTGAACGGCGTAAAAACAAAACACACAAAATCACAGAATTGTGATTTTTGTTCATTCGCGCACAAAAAATGGAATAAAAACTGATCAAAAACTAAATGCCAAGTGATATAATTAAAACTTGTTCATCCCGCAAAAGTCCTCAAGCTCTGTATTCGGAAAAAAAAAAGTGTGGCTATCAGAGATAGAAATGCAAAAATTGTTTTACAAAATAAAAGCATTTTTTTTTTGTTTTTTGCGTTTCAACAAAAACTATAAATGGGGCTCGCCCCACAGATAAAATAACTTTCACGAATACTGCACAGTGAGTCTGTTAAAAATAAAAATAAACACACAGGCAGCCCCCGGGTTACAAGGGGGGATAGGGACTGTGGTCTGTTTTAAGTTTGAATTTGTGGGTTTAAGTTGGAACAGGTACATTTTTTAATTGAAAACTCCAGAAACAAAATTTTTTTTTTTAGTTTTGGATAGTGCTGGGAATGGTTTTTAAATTTTTTTTGCTATCTGTGCCCTGTTAAGAGATTTCACCTATTTTCACCTCATGTGCTTCTGTGGCATCTGGGAATTTTTAGTTTCCCGTTATATTTGCTTGGAATTACAAATGCCAGATGCCCCTAAGTCTTGTTTGTAATAAGGACAGAGTAAGTCGGAACGGTGTAAAAGTGGGATCTGTAATGGTTGCAGTTTTTTCTTACTCTTTCCTTCTAAAAAAAATTTATTTAAAAAAGGGTCAAAAGCCTGTCCCCCCCAAAAATTTTTACAAAAAAAAAGTCAACTATCCCCCAAAAAAACAAACTGCTATACAGCTCCTACAAAAGAAAAAATAAAAAAGTTATCGCCCTAGACTATGGCGAGCAAAAATGTCTTTTCTGGTTTGAATAATGTTTTTTATTTTTAAAGCCGTAAAACATAAAAAAAAATTATAATTGGATAATTCCCTTAAAGTACAACATGTGATAAAACTAGGGATGCCATCTATACTGCATGGCAATGCTGTAAAAAATAAAAAAAAACAACCCGGGGTGCTGTATTTTGTTAAAAATGCTTCACAAAAACCTTAATAAAAAAGTGATCAGTCATATGAAACCCCATAAATGATACCAATAAAAACTTTAAAATCCTCCCGCAAAAAAAACAAGCCCCTACACAGCTCCGTATACAGCAAAATAAAAAATTTATGGCTCTAAGACTGACGACCTAAAAGCGCAGTTTTTTATAAACCCATTTCTATTGGATAAAAAGTAATAAGACATAAAGTAATAAAAATTTGTCATTGCAATTGTACCGCCCCCCTAGTAAAGTTATCCTGTCATTTATACTGCGAACGCTGTAAAATTGAAGCCGAAAAAAACAATGGTGAAACTGTTGTTTTTTTTTTTTTTTCATGGCCCAATACTAAAAAAAAAAAAAAAAAAAAAATATATAACACCTGTGCACTCAAAATGCACCCAAAACACCCCTAGATGATATCCATGGGGGTGTTGAATCTAAAATGCGTTGATTCAGGAAGGTTTCACCCCGTTCTGGTACTTTGGGAACTTGTAAATGGTGACATGGCAAACCCCAAAAAAACTGCGTTCCAAAAGTCAAATAGCGCTCCCTCCCTTATAACGCCCTGCCGTGCGCCAAACAGTTCGGGTTATTGCGAACTTGGAAGAAATTGTGTATCAAATTTAGGGGGCTTTTTTTTTCCAGGGTTCCTTGTAAAAAAAGGGAAAAACTGTAAGCTAAAATTGAAGGGGTTTTTTGGAAAAAAAAATATATTTTTTTAACTTTCATAGCCAAATGCTAAAAAAAAATCTGTGAAACACTGTTGGGGGCAGTGTATCCACTACACCATGGATATATTCCTTAGGGCATGTAGTTTTCAGTATGGGGCTTTCTAGGGGAGTTTATACAGTTTTAGCACTTTAGGGTGTCCGCAAACCAGAAATGGCACCTAAATAAAATCGTATTGAAATGAGACCCAAAGTCCAGTAATTGTCCTCTTACTCTGAGGCTTGTGGTTGAGCCAGATAGCACACTAAAGCCACATATGGGATATCTCTGAAAATGGCAGAATCTCAGGAATAGTGTTGAGCGATTTTTATCGACAAAGTTGAAATCGGCAAGGTTTTTATGGTGATCGAATTTTCCAGATCATGCGATAATTAAGGTTAAAATTTGAGCATCATCTATTAAGATCGCGCCTTTTTCGCGCTTCTTAATTTTTTGGGGGCCCAGAAAATCAGATTTAGAATAGAGCAGGGTGGATGTGTGTGGAGTCATGACGGGGATGTGTAGGGGCGATTGGCTGGAAAAATCAAAGACCTGTTTTACATAGAACAGCTTTTCCCTGTTTCAGCCTCAGGTCTTGGTCTCTAGGGAAAGGAGTGCGCTCTCCCTGGGGCCACACAGCTCAGCGAAATTAGCTATTTCGCACAGAAAAAACCTCTGTATTAGCTGTGATCCTTCCCAATTTATTATATTAGAGTTTTAAAGATTTTATGGTTAGCTGGAATTTTAAAGCAGACTCCGGTGTAAAGTCACGGGGGGGAGCGGGGGGGGGGGCCCCGCAGGGGAACAAGAAAAAGCTTCTATTATAAAGAACATTGGAAAAAAGTTCCCAAGAATTTTTTTAGATTTTTGTAGTGGAATATTTTTTATTTTAACAGTTGTATTAAAAGTATTTCCTGGTTTTGGGGGCAGTCTAAAACTTATTTTTGGATAAACATCATTTCAGTAACGCGGTCTTTTTTAGCTGCAAAATTTAACTTTTTTTCAGTATACATTTCAGATAGGTGTTCAATTTTACCATTACACCTGTGACTGTTTATATTTAAAACCTTGATTAAATTACAATCCGAAATCTTGTGCAGCACCAGAAGGTTGTTTGTTCCAAAAAATACCGTGTATGTACAAAAAAACATCAGTTAGTGTTTTTTGATTTTTGCGCACCCAGTCTGTTCATTGAGCGCATTACGTAAATTTAAAACAGAATTCTATATTCCCCACAGGTGAATTGAAAGGTGCAAAAAATCCCGTTTATTATATCAAAAAAATAACGTTTTTGTTTTTTGTTTTTGGCCCCCGTCTTTCATTGCGCAGATCTACGTAAATCTTAAAACGCAATTCTATATTCACCACAGGTAAAATTGAAAGGTCAAAAAATCCCATTTATTTATCCCCAAAACAAAAACGATACGTGTTTTTTGGACTTTTGCCCAGCCAGATTTGTTGATAGAACCGCAGTTAAATTTGAATCCAGAAATTTTTTTTTGATTAGAGGATTTGAGAATGCTGTTTTTCCCGTTTTTAAAAGAGACTTTCCAAAATTTTTCCCATACCTTCTCAAATTTTTTTATTTCTGGACAGGGGAGCAAAAATGCAGGTGGTAAGCGAGCAAAGAGGGGGGGTAGCACAGGGAGTGGGAAAGAGAGAAGGTGTTTTCCCAGTGCTGGGACAACCCGATCCCAGCGGATGTCAGTTGCAGGAGAGGCCTGTCATCGCTGGGTCAGGGCCCTGTAAATTAAGAAACAAAACATCGTCGCCAATTGTCCTTCAGGGTTAATGCAACCGGGCTTAGCAGTTTACCCCCTCGTCCTCCCAGTCAGGGCCCAAAAAATTCGTCATCAGCTATCAGCATCCGCCCAACATGAAGCACCCCCAATGTCAACTCGTTTGTCCCCACCATGTGGATAACCCCTTTTCTGAAGCCCTCTTGAGCAAATTTTCGGTTGGGGTAAAGAAGGGGCATGTTAAAAAGATAAAGGGGGGGATGATTTAGTTTTTGTCTGACGCCCGTTAATGATGCCACCCGAGGAGGTGAAGGAAAAAGCCGGAAAAAAAATCGGCAAAAATCCGGCGCGGTCGGCAAGCCTTGCAGTCCCCGTTGTAGCCCGCGTTTCTGGATGCAGAAAGTCGGCGCCCAAGTCCCCTGTGTTGTGTGATGATGATGATGACAAACATTGGGGATCCATCCTGGTCTTTTCCGCAGAATTTGCTTGCGGGCTTCATCAGTGGCGAGGAGGAAGCGATTGGAGTGTAATAGGGTCCCCCCAAAAAAAAGGGAGAGGGCGGTCACAGGTGCTGATATGATTCCCCACCCAGGGTTTGCGCAAACCCCGCTCCTCGTTATCGCCTTTAAAAAGGCCCGGGGACCTTCAAGCCGGGGCCCTTCTTGAGCAACCCTCTGATTCACCCAGCGATGTCTATCCCGCCTTCCCTTTAAGCATAGTGGGAAAAAAACCCTTAAAGTGGTTAACCACCACCAAATGTTAGTCACATGCGCAAATGATGAGTTGAAATGGAGGGAACACTTGGCCAAAAAAAGGGCCAGACGACGGGGGCCTCCAACCCTGTCACACCCCCGTCTCCGCCCCTCCTCCCCGCCCCAAAAGGTTCCCCCGCTGCCTGTTTCAGTTGGCAGGGATCAGCCCCGCCCCCCACCCCCCAAAGTACCCAGAGCCCATCCTACCCCTTCCCCTTCCCGCCAGTTTGACGCCGCCGCGTCAGGGCCCAGTCTAGAGCCGCCTTCGGTCTTCGGGTTTTGGGACAGGAAAACCCTTTCCAAACCTTTTTAAGCCAAAAACCCGAAAGTCGGATTGCAGGTTTTTGGGCCTTTGGGAAATGTTTTTTCCGTTTGGTGGACCGAGGGGGTTCCGCCCACGCAGGGCCCCTCGCCCGGCCCCAATACCAGGCCGAGGGCATTTCTTTCCAGAAAAAAGCCGTTGTGGAGCCGGTGTCATTAAACAAGGGTTGTCTGCTCTGTGCCCGGAAAAAAAAAGTCCATTTCACCCCCCCCCCCCCCCCCCCGAACTGGACTATAAGCACGGCCAGGCCGCTATATCTCAGTGACAGCTCATGGGTGAGCTGGGGGGATTTTCGGGGGGTGACGGGGCTCTCAGGTCGGCCACGCTCTTCAAAATGCAGGGTGGTGCAGGGCTTTTCCCCCCAAGGTCCTCTGGGGGGCATCAGTGCCCAGAGACCCCAGGCCGTGTTGAAATTAATTGCCTTGGGGGAGTCCACACACGGGTCAGGAGCGGGGACGGCTCTAAGCAACGAGCCGAGCGCTGGCGGGGTGACAAGAACCTTGTCCCGGGCAAGGTGGTGTGCGAAAAGGGGGCAAAATCTGCGGGCCCGCCCTTAAGATCGGTAGGTGGAGAAATCCCTTTCCCCGGGCACATGTCAGAACCTTGTGTCCAGAAATTTCTAAAGAGCTCCGGGTTGGACTGCCTGTGAAGAAGGCTCGGGTCTGAGTTCGCATTTCCCGCCGGTTGCCCTGTTCATCCCGCCTGGCTTTTTTGGAGCGTCAGCCGGCCCCCCCGTAAACCCGTTCTCTTTGTTGACGTGGAAACCGCTGGAATTCCACCCCCCACATGCTCCGCGTTGTGGCAGCAGCGCAATCCCATTACGCGTCGAAGTGCACATGGCGTACAAGCAGCGGTAGGACCCCGGGGGGTTGAACCACGAGAGGGGAGGCAGGTGAAAAGCTTGCACCATCCTTGAGTTTTTGAAAAAGCCACCAAAATGGTCAGTGGGACAATGCCCCTTGCAGAAAGAGCATTGTGGTGATCTTAGTTTTGGAAGATGTTGGACACTCTGAAACAACAGGGTCCCCAGCGAAAGGGGGAGGGACGGACACAGTGCGGACACGGGGGCCTTTTTTCTCCCTCAAAAACACAAGGCCCGACAGTTCACAATTTATGGTTTCATTTGGGGTGGTTCGGGTCCGAGCTAGTGAAGGTGGCGCTCAGCTCTCAGGGTGCATCATCCGGCAAGCAGGGTGTGTTGAAGCTGTGCCGGAGGAGCGGAGGAGGGGAGGAGGGATTCCTAGGGGCACCGATGTTACGACGTCCCTGCCCGGAAAGGGTTGGCGCGACTTTGAGGCGGAGGAGGAAGATGAGGAAGAACAGTTTGCTAGTGCCCCCCGACCCAGGGCTTGGGAAATCAAGGCTCCCTCTTCACTGAGTGCTTGGATGCTCCATTTCCTCCCAAAATGATCCTCGCATTAAGGCCATCAAAATGAACAAACGTTACTGGGTGGCCCCCCTCCTGGTCCCGGTACAAAAAAAAATCAGCACTTCCACCCACCCCAAAAAGAGATTAAAAGCAGGGAAAAGGAAGGGGCCTTGCTGATTGATCAATGGAGACATCTTTGCGTTTTCACGTTCCCCCAAATGTCACGGGGAAAAAAACATCAGCGACGGGGACGCGTGAGTGCCAAGTAGGTGGGGGCCCGGCAGAGCAGGAAGGGGGAGAAGCCCCATGGGTGACCCCTTTGGGAATCTTTTTTTTACCACCCCACCAAGCATGCAATGCAGGGACACATCCAAACACAGAGATCAGCCCTTTAAAATCATGGTGCACGACTATCTGCGTCTCAACACCCTGTTTTTGCTGTGTTCGGACCCCAATTGACTTCGGGGATCCAAATGGGGCGAAAAGGCCCCAGCTGGCTGTTGCCAAGAGGTGTTTCCTGCCAGCCGCCACGTCATATCTGGCGGGCCTTCAGCACGCTGGGGGAGTCATTACAGAACAAACGCCATCGGCTTTTCCAAGTAAAGTGGTCGTTTGCTTTTTAAAAATGAAAACAGGCATGGATCTCTGATGATGTTGTGGCCCCAATTGCCCAGGTCACCCATTAGTTGCCCGGGCTACTTCACATTCCTTTCAAACAGAATGGTCTCTTGAAAAAATTTTTTTTTAAAAAGATCATTTTTACTGCAATTTTTATTTCTTTTCCCAAAAGTTTATTTTGATGGTTTTCTGTGGGAGACTGTAAAAACAGCAAGGTTTTAGACAACACCGTATTTTCCCTTTTTCTCCTTTATCTTAAGAAGTTTTTTTCATTGTCAATGGTTTTGGGTCTTTTTGCTGTGAAACGCAAAAATATGGTCCTTTGGAACAGAAATGTGGCTTCTAAGTGGCATTTCTCCCTCACAAAATTTTTTAAAAGTGGGGAGAAGTCTTTTTTTATTTTTTGGGGGATGTTGCTGTGGATACAGCTTTTTTGGTCCTTTTGGGAAAGAAATGTGGCTTTCCCCCCCCCCCAAAAAAAAAATGGTTTTCCCCCCACAATTTTTAACTGGTGAGAAATCATTTTTATAATTTTTTTTGGGGCATGCTGCTTTTTAAATGCAGCAATCTACAGAAACCCCTTTTTAAAAAAATGTTGTTTCTAACAGACATTTTTTTTTCACAATTGACCAAAGTGGCTTAAGGGCATGCTTTGAATTTTTTGGGGCATTTTTGGACATGCAGCTATACTAGGCCTATTCTAAAAATGTTGTTTTAACAGGGCATTTGTTCTTCACAATTGACCAAAATGGTAAGGGTCATGCTTTTAATTTTTGGGGGCATTTTTTCTGTGCATGCAGCCCATATACAGGTCCCATTCTAAAAAAATGGTTTCTAACGACATTTTTTCTGCACAATTTTCAAGATGGGCCCAAAGGGTGTGGTGCTGCGAAACAGGAATAGGTAGGCATGTTAATGGCACAATTGCAAAAGACTTGTTTTTGAAGATCTTTAACATGCTATAAACCCCGTATTGAGACAACCCATTTAATACAATGAAAAAAAAGAGAAACAAAGAATGGTGGGATTCCCTCCTATTTTAAAATGTGTTTTTGAATTAAAGACTAAAAAAAATTGCTGTACAAAATAGCTGTTAAAAAAATTCCTTGAATTGTAAAAGGGAGGACAGGAAAAAATTGACCCGATGTAGGTTATTAGAGAACATGGAGTTGGAGCACAGACAGGAAAAAAGTACGAGACCCTTTCCTCAGCCGTTGAGTAAAAAGGAAAAAAAAAATCCAAGATAAAGGGGACCTGGGGGGTAAAAGGAGCGTTAACCACAGTATTTCCAGTGAAACTCAAATTGGTCCACACTCATAGGAGGGGCAAAGGCTACCCAGGTATTGACTGTGTACGAGGAAGGGTGGAGTTCTCAACTTCCGCTTCCCCACTCTGTTCAGACGACGTTTTCGTTTGCGCATGGGGGATTTTAACCTGCGGGGTTTAAAGATGACGGACGCAGCCCCGGGGGTTTCCGCACCCACTGAACTCCCGGCCCCCGGGTCTGCTGTGGCCCAGGAAGGTATATCAAAGTCCGTGAAACTAAAATGGGGTTGAAAAAGACCTTTTTTTCCGGCATTTTTAAATGTGGGGGTCTGCAGGTTTGGGGGTCATGCTGTGGCCAGGCGGTAATCAAAGTCCAGTGAAACTAAAATGGTGGTTTAAAGACCCTTTTTCCGGCATTTTTAAATGTGGGGGTTTATGCAGGTTTTGGGGGTATGTGGGCCCGGAAGGGTTTGTAAAGTCCCGTGAAAACTAAAATGGTGGTTGAAAGACTCCTTTTTTTGGCACTTTTTTAAAAGTGGGGGGTCATGCAGGTTTGGGGCTATGCTGTGGAAACAGGTGTTTAGTCAAGGTCCCGTGAAATAAAATGGTGGTTGAAAGATCCTTTTTTCCCGGCACTTTTTTAAAGTGGGGGGTCTGCAGGTTTGGGGTCTGCTGTGGCCCAGGACGGGGGTTTTAGTCAAGTCCAGGAAACAAAAAAAGGTGGTTGAAAAGATCCTTTTTCCGGAAATTTTTAAATGTGGGGGGGCTGCAGGTTTGGGGCTCATGCTGTGGCCCCCGGGCAGGTATAGTCAATGTCCAGTTTAAATAAAATGGTGGTTGAAAGACTTTTTTCCCGGGACTTTTTAAATGTGGGGGGTCATGCAGGTTTGGGGCTCATGCTGGGGCCCAGGACAGGTATAGTCAAGTCCGTTCAAAAATAAAATGGTGGTTGAAGACTCCTTTTTCCCGGGACTTTTTAAATGGGGGGTCATGAAGGTTTTGGGGGTCTGCTGCGTTCCGGACAGGGTATTCAATGTCCAGTTCAAGTAAAAATGATGGTTCAAATCCTACTGCCCTTTGGCCTTTTTAAATTTTTTTGGGGGATGCAGGGTTTAAAGGGTCGCTTTTGGCAAAACAGGGTAGTAAATGGGCTGTGGGCTTTTTTTTGTGACTTTTATAAATAATGTTGGCCAAGATGAAACAGATCCTTTGACTGTTGTGGATGTTAATTTCAGCTTCTCCAGCCTTGTTTGGGGGTTTAAAAATGAAGGGTTTTTGGCTCTCCCATAGCTTTAATGGTAAAAGTATAATCGATGCTCACTATCGAAAAAACCTTTCGATAGCGGCCGACTATCGACTATCGATCGATCTCGATAGCCAACGCAATCGCTCAACACTACTCAGGAATCATTATTAAGTTGCATTTCCCTGATCACTTCTACCGTGTTACAGTGAGTAATAGATAAAAAATTTAAAATCTGCGCAAAAAAAAAGGGAAATTTTGAAATTCCACCTCCACTTTGCTTAACAAACTTCCTAAACACTGTTGTAAATATTTTATGGGGTCTATGTTTCTTAGATAAAGTTATTTAAGGGGGTATCTAACATACAGGCCCCTCAAAGCCATATCAGAACCGGACTGGTCCCCCCAAAAAAAAATGTATATTGCAAATTTTCTTAATGTAGGAAATGACTACTAAATTTCTAAGCCCCCTAATGTTGTAAACAAAAAAATAAATTAAAAAATGATGTGAAAATTTTCACAAAATTTGATGGTTTTTCACAAACAAGGATTTTATGGACCAAAATTTCTTACTAACTTAAAGTACAATACGTCACGAGAAAACAATCTCTGAATCACAGGGGTAGGTAAGTGTGAAAAAGTTATTCACATAAAGTGACATGTCAGATTTCAAAAATATGGCTGTCAGGAAGGCCAAAACATGGTGGCAAAGGTAAATAAGACTGTTACCAAACATATTGCTGTTTTGATTTTGCTTCCTTTCAGAGCTAGAGCAGTTCTCATCTCCTGCTTGATCATAGCATCTTCCTAAATTACCAACCACCTCTCTGCTGTAGCCACCCTGACTGACCACCTCTCTGTACTGTAGCAGCTATGGTTGGGATGGTGATGTCACTCCCTGCTGTGTCTTATCAGCACCACAGGAGCTTGTTTGTTTCTTACTGACAAATTTTAACTCTTCAGAGTTCTTTAGCCTTGTACCCTGCTGTTAAAACCTCAAACCTCTAGCTGTCCCTCTGCTAGGAATGGCAGTGCTGAAAATCGCTGCGCTACAACCACCCCCACAGCCTAACCAAGAAACGGGAGCAACCTGATAAGAAAACCCCTTTTACAAGCATTCTTCTGTTCTGCATTATAAAGATCTCTCATTCAAATCCTCTATGGGAAAAGTAAAAAAAAAAAGTGAAAAACAAGTAAAACACAAACACGAAAAATAAACACGTACACCGCCCTTTTCCCCTTTACAAACGCCATCGCCCCAAAAAAGATAAAAAATAAAGTACCCATTTTTGGTATCGCCGCGTGCGTAACGACCTGCCCTATAAATCTGTCATGTTAATTTACCCGTACGGTGAACGCCGTAAAAAAACAAACAAAAAAAACAATCACAGAATTAAGATTTTTGTTCATCCCGCAGCACATAAAATGGAATAAAAGTGATCAAAAACCCCTATAAACGCCAAAGTTGTACCAATTAAAACGTCAGTTCATCCCGCAAAAAAAAAAAAGTCCTTACACAGCTCTGTATACGGAAAAATAAAAGTTATGGCGCTCAGAAGATAGCGATGCATAAATATTCTTTTACACACTAAAAACATTTTTTTTTTTTCAAAGTGTTTCAACATAAAAAAAATATATAAATTGGGTATCGCCGTAATCGTATGAACCCAAGAGTTAAAGCTAACTTATTACGGATACTGCACAGTGAACGCTGGGTTAAAATAAAAAACACTACTGGATTGCAGTATTTTCTTCACTCTGCCTTCCAGAAAACGGATTTAAAACTGATCAAAAAGTCTTGTCCTCCCAAAAATCATACCAATAAAAATGTCATCTCATCCTGCAAAAAACAAGCCTGTACACAGCTCCATACACAGAAAAATAAAAAAGTTATGGCTCTGACTATGGCAATGCAAAAATGTGTTTTCCTGTTTGAATAAAAGTGTTTTTATAGTATATAAGCAGTAAAAAAATATACAAATTGGGTAATTGCTGTAAACGTATCGACTGCTGAGTAAAGCTAGCATGTCATATCTAACGCAGAGTCACCGTATATAAAAAATAAAAATAAAAAACACTACCAGGATTGCTGTATTTTGTTCAAAACGCCTCACAAAAACCTTAATAAAAAGTGAACAAAATGTTGTATGCACCTCAAAATGGTACCAATAAAAGCATCAATTCACCCCGCAAAAAACAAGGTCCTACACAGCTCTTCACACAGCAAAATATAAAAGTTATGACTGTCAGAATAGGACAACATAAAAACGCAATTTTTTTATAGACCTATTTCTATTGTGTAAAAGTAATAAAACACAAAAAACTATATAAGATTTACACCATTGCAATTGTAACGAACCCCATAGTAAAGTTATCACATCATTTACACTGCACGGCAAACGCTGTAAAATTGAAGCCCAAAAAACAATGGTGGAACTATTCCCCCCCGTTTTCATGGTCCAATGCTAAAAAAAACGATGGAACACCTGTGTGCCCAAAATGCACAATACACCCCTATATCCATGAGCGGTGTTGAATCTAAAATGGGGCGACTTCTGGAGGATTTCACCTGTTCTGGTTCTTTGGTGGCTTTGCAAATGCTACATGGCCCCACCAAAATCTGCGTTCCAAAAAGCCAAATAGCGCTCCCTCCCTTTGGGCGCCCTGCCATGCGCCAAACAGCAGTTTACAACCAAAAATGTAAGGTATTGCCGAACTTGGAAGAAATTGCTTAACAAAATTTTTGGGGGTTCTTTTTTCCAGGATTCCTTGTAAATTGAAACATTTTAGCTACAATTGCAGATTATGGAAAACAATTTTTTTTTAATTTTCACAGCCTAATGCTAAAAAAAAAAAATTGTGAATCACCCGTGGGGTCGATTTTTCTCACTACCCCACCTGTATTATACCTTAAGGGGTGTAGGTTTCAATATGGGGTCTTTTTAGGGGTGTTAAGTTTTAGCAAACCCTTTTGGCCTCCTCAAACCTGAAATGGCACCTAAATAAATTGCATTGAAAAAGAGACCCCAGAGTCCCGTAGGTGCCCTCTATTCTGGGGCTTATAGTTGAGCCAAATAATGCACTAGGGCCACATATGGCATATTTCTAAAAACGGCAGACCTGGGGGGAAAGATATTACATTGCATTTACCTAGTCACATTTACCTATTCCAGTGAATAATTTGGGTAAATATTGAAAATCTGCAAAAATAGTGAAATTTTGAAATTTCACCTCCACTTTGCTTTAATTTCTGTGAAATAACTAAAGGGTTAACAAACTTCCTAAACACTGTTGTAAATATTTTAAGGGGTCGAGTTTCTTAGCAGGCATCATTTATGGGGGTATCTAACATTCAGGCAAAA
>JAODAL010026767.1:0-56158 GCA_025379985.1 Phyllomedusa bahiana | reverse complement strand
CTGTTCATGTTAAAACGAGGTTGTGATTTTTCCACCCAACCCAACCAAACATCCCGTCATGACTGCAACCTCTCCCCCTGCTCTTTTCTTAAGTGATTGGTGGCCGCCAAAATGTCAGGAAGCGCCGAAAAATGGCGCGAATTAAATAGATTATGCGCAGATTTTTAACTAAATTATCGCGTGATCGAAAAAATCCGATCAACGTAAATACTGTGCCGATTTCAACTTTGTCGATAAAAATCGCTCAACACTAGTCAGCATCTTACAGAATAAGGGACACAGCACTGGGAACAGCAGGTCTGACACTAGCTTGTGCTGTCCTCAGTAAGGGGGGCTTAACTTATGTGACAGGTTCCCTTCAAATTGAATATTTAAATTTTGCATATATTGAAATTTTAAGCAGAATTATCTCTTATTCTTCATTCTAAGGCTAGGGTATGTTCACACGGCGTGTTGAGTCCGTGTGAACATACGCTCTTAGATACGTGTTTGGATCCGTCTGTCAGACCCCACATGGACCCAAACACGTATCTAACAATGTACAGTGTGATTTACATTCCTTTTAATATGAAACACACATCGGCGTTCACACGTGTGATCTCGTGTCTCATTGCGTTCTTTGGATCCGTTTTTCGGATCTGTTCCAAGAATTGACAATTCTTGTTCTGAAAGATGCAGCAGGAGCCCTATTATAAACTATAGGGTGCAATCCTTACATTGACTGACTGATAAAAAAATTTGATTTAATTTAAAATATATTAATATCCTTGGACTGATTCAAATTTACAGAGAGTTTCAAACATAACTCTGCAAAATATAATGCTTTGCTGGTAGATCCTCAAAGAATAAGCTTACTGTGCATGATCCAGGGTAATAAACGCTATAAGGTTTAATATCAGCTTTACATTTTTAATTAAAAACTATTTGACTGTGCTGGATAAGTACTAGCGCTGCTCTGCTTATTCTGTTTTAAAGGAGAACCTGCCTTGCTTTGACATTGCCACTAAATGAAATGCAACCCCTCTCTATGGTTTAAGCATGAAGAGCTGGCCATGTCATTCTTTACAAGGTCTGCCATATAGTACCGTGTAATAAGCTTGGCACGCCGCCACCTTGCTGCCGCACACTTCTGACACAGCTGCCGGGTGATCTTTTCTCTGGACTGTTACCTCGCTCATCTCATGTTTCTGAAAACTTCATGTAGATCTGGAAGCAGCTGCCACTTCATTTTCAGGTCATCTAATTAGACGAACTTAACAAATGGTTTTTAAAATCATTACTTAAATCAGCTGATTCTTGTTTTCACACATATATTATTATAGAGATATTTAAGAAGCTTTTAAATGGGCCCATTGTCCTCTCCTACTGCTAACTATCTGTAAGGGCTTGTGCACACACCGGAGGCTTGCACACCGTGCAATGTCTAGTTGAGGACTGTACAGAATCTATCAAGCTTCCCCTAAAAGCTGTCGCTTTGCTGATTTTATTGTCCGTCACTTTTGGTTTGTATCCCAATTGGATAAATTGATAACAGCAGAACTGATCTTACTTTGGCTTCACACTTTTCCAGAAAAGACCACTCCATTGTAGATTTGCAGGTTGTGGTTCTAATGTGACATTTTAAGACGCAGAGGTAGAGGAAGGAATGGTAATTTAAATTAATTCAAAAATTTCAGACTAAATATTCATGCCAGTTTCATGTCACACTATGTGTGAACTGTGAGGGCCACAAATCACACCTGATAGCAAAGAGATAAGGACAAGAATAACTGATCCCTCCGTCACGCCTCACAAGTTTCAATGATTGTTTATTTTTTGACCTCTTGTAAATGACTTTTCTACTTATATTGCATTTTGTTATTGTTAAATATTGTAAGGTCCTTTGAATATCCATGTCTTCTGTGTATAAAAAGTCTGTAAATTTTCATTTTCTTGCATAACATCATGTCTGAAGAAGGGAGCTAGTACTCTTGAAAGCTCACCATTAAATGTACTCAGTTAACCTCTAAAAGTTATCGCCTGATTTCTTCACTCTTCTACTACTGTCTATGGCTAACACGGTACAACATTATTCCCCTAAAAGCATTGATTCTAGGGAATAACATGGGAAAAACTTGCTTGGTTATATCTGGAACTCCCATAGAAGAGAATGGAGAGAGGCGCATGTGCCAGCCACATTCCCATTCCCTACAGTCAATCCATCTCCTAATCTGGAAGTTAGAAGATGGGAATGATCCTTTAAAGGGACACTTCTGTCAGAAAGGGATATTTTTGTGTAAGACAATATTCATGGAAACTGATTTTTTTCGAGTTTTTTTTTGCTATTTCAGCAGTTCTATGCAGTTGTATACAGTGGTCCATCAACATGAAATATGAATTGGTTCCGGGACGACCATTGTAAGTTGACAAGTTTGTATGTTTAAACCAAAAATATATGGAAAACTGGTAATTGATTCTGAGGCTCTAAAATATGACCCCGACATAACAATTTGAATATGCTTTTTTGCTATTTTTTTTTTTTTTTTAAATGAGAGAAAACCATAGGGAGAAAACAAGAAAAAAAAAAACGTTAAAAATTATGTTATGTGTTTTGGGCATTCTCCACTGCATGGAAAAAAAACGGCCGAAAGCGGCCGTTTTTTTCACCGTGTGGGGGCGCGTTTTTTGTCACGCTTTGTAAAAAAAAACAGGGTCGCTTCTCGTTTTTTTGACGTGGGCCCATACATTGTATTGCTGGGAAACGCCAAAAAAAACAAAAGGGCCCCCGGCGATTTACAACATTGTATAATACCCCGGCACCAAAAGATAAAATGGGGTAGACTGCATCTCGTCTTTTTTTTTTGCCGCCCATGGGGTGCACGAAAGATAGTACTTTTGGCGCTTTTTAAAAATAAAAGCGTTTAAAATACAAACGTTTTTTATGTGAGGGTAGACATAGCCCTTAAAGAAATTGATAACCCGAAACATTTATATTTTATTTTGCCATGGGAAACTTGAACTCTATCAGTTCTTATCTGTTAAACACTAAAACGTAATTTTATTATATCTAATCTTAACTCTTACACCTATTTTTAAAAAACCCGATCCTTCCTCATCATTTAACCCTTTTTTTCTTTGGAGGGAAAAACCCCCCTTTCTTATCAATCTGGTGGAACCCCCCCCTATTAAAAGGAGACCCCCATTTCTTAGCAAAGAATAGCTTCATAAGGGATCCCAGCCAACTACTTGGGGAGTCGTCCCTAATCTCATAGACCCAGAACAAAAAAAACCCCCCCTTTTGACACCCTCTGCAGCAGGTGACATTGTAACGAGGGAGAGTCACAATTTAAAACGTCCGCCGACTGCCCACATGTTTTGCCAGCAACTGGCTTTATCAAGGCTTAGAAGTCCCATCACATGTGGTTCGGGTCACTTCCCTTTTTTATCTGTTAGGTAAAAACCCCTTTTGGTGCTCACAATTAGCCCTCAAAATCCCATAAAGCCCCCTCCCCCCTTCCCGGTTAGTGGGGGAAATGTTTTGGCGAGGTCAAAGACTTTTAAATTTGATTTTTCACCTCTGTCTACAAGTGTCACCGCTGCAGTCGGTGTCACAAGGGGGCCTTATTTGTTCTGTGTCCATGAGATTAGGGACGACTGCCCAAGTAGTAGGCTTGGGATCCCTTACTGAAGCTAGTACTTTGCTAGAGATATAAGGCTCCCCTGTTAATAGGTGGGGTTCCACCAGACTTGATAATAGAAAGGGAGTTATTCCCTCTCTCAGAAGCAAAAGGGTTTAAATGATGAGGTTAGAGATTCAGGTTTTTAATAGTGTGTATAGAGGTTAAGAGTTAGATATAATAAAAGTTACGTTTAGTTTTTTAACAGATAGAGAATGTAGAGTTAAGTTTGCCTATGGCAAAATAGTAAATCTAGTGATCAAAAGTCACTCTTTGTTCTCTTGCGAGATTCCCAATTTTTTGGAGATTATGTAACCTGAAACATGTCTCAAAAACTTCACAAAGAAAAACTTATTGTATGCAGTGTATACTAAATCTCCCAATAGACTTTAAAGTAACTTAAAGAGGTTGTCTCACTACAAAGATTGCTTTTTATGTTAAAGATCTTGTAAAAACAAGTCACTTGTATGTCCATTAACAGTGTCCTACCTATTCCTAGATATCCCCTCTTGTATGGGCAGCATCAGCTCCTCAGGTCGCTATAGCTACAGACCTATTTAATCTCTCCTGATAGGCTGCCACACCTGGTTGCTATAGCTAAGCCCTGCTTGATTATCCTGATAGGCCTGCCAGCACTGGTTGATATAGCTACAGCCCTGGCATCCACTGTGGGCCTTAGTGGAAGCCAGTAAACACGCCCCTGAATTCAATTTTGACCTAAAAATGGCATTTGCATTGGTAAAACATTGTCCAGCCTAAGTAACCAGACACTTTTTTGCGATCTCACACATTTTCTGGTTAATAGACACAACTTTATGTTTATGCAGTCAGTGCAATTGTTGCTTTCTTTTCATGATAAAATTAGTGTTTCTTTTATCTTTTTATACAAATATTATTTGTCTCTTTGGACATTTAAAGGGCTTGTTCTCCCCAAGCAGTTTCACAGAGCCTGTTCTTCACAGCCAGCTTCAAGCTACATTTTGTTCAGGACGTAGGTTGGTTTGCAGCAATGATTGGGATATCAGTTCTGCTACTCCTAGCGCAGCCTGATAGAGGGATATTGGTGATGAAGCGGAGTTAACAGCAGGGCAGAAGAATACAGAGCTCTAAAGGGTTAAAGTTTGTCAGTAAGAAACATAAACAAGCTCCTGTGCTGCTGACAAGATACAACAGGGAGTGTGTCACCTTCCAGGCCACTGCTGTTAAAGCAGATAGAGGTGGTCAGTAACCTAGGAAAGCTTTTGTACCCAAGCAGGAGATTAGAACTGCTCTAGCTCTGAAAGAAAGCAAAATCAAAAAAGCAATGCATTTGGTAGTAGTTTTCATTTACCATGTTTAAAGCTAATAGTGTGGTGAGAATACTCATTTATACTTGGACTGGTAATGGGTGCATTGCATTCCTCAATTATAACTGTTGACATTGTGCAGTAATAGTGTCTATAAGCAACAGTTTAGCTGCAATGTTATGCCACATAGATAGGATTGTAAAGTATAGCCCATAAATATACCAATCACTACCGAGTTTCATAGGCCCAGTGGAGCAACTTTCATAGAACTATGTATCAGGAGCTTCCGAAATTGGGTTTTCAGTGCCACATTTTATAGTCACATACAGACCTGAAATCAGCATTTACAATATTGGCTGGTGTGGTATAAACTCTTATGTAGGAACACATACTCTAGAGGCTTCACCATCTGGCTCTTTGATTAATGAACCTGGATTTAGCAGATGCCAGGAGAACACTGCTCACATGCATAGTGCCAGCTATACAGTTTCATGGAGGGAGAGGAATTACCTTGGTGTTTTTTTCAGGTAGGACTACATCCAGGAATTCTTCGTTCAAGAGAAGTGAAATCCTAATGCAACATGATTAAATTATGTGAGTGCACTTTTCAGTTCCTTCTTACTTGGTGGACATTTTCACCCATGCCTCAGCTTGGTAGTGGAATGGGATTGTAAGATATGGGATTCTTAGTTAAACATGTTGAATTGTCTAATGGAGAATCAATCCTGTTTTCAGAACATTAAAATTTCAACAGCTTACATTGAGCAATATCCTGAATATACAGCAGTGCAGGTTCTTGTTACTATTCTAACTGAAGTATTGAGGTATAGGTGTCCAGTCTAAAGGGGTAACTTCTTTCTTTGCGGCTGGTAAAGGAGTCTTATGGGTTAGGAACTGCTTCTGGAAAAAAAAGTGTATGTATGCAGGCTTTCCTATAGAAGAATAAAAAACCTCTATAAGGAGGCTAGATTGGCCCACAGGAGAACTCGCAGTGGGCCCCTGGGCAATTGATGAGCTTCTGGGAAATGTGGGCCAGTAAGAATAGCAGGCCTGGGGCTGCTTTTCAGGGGGAATGGCAGAGAAAGAGAAGCATTAAGCAAGAGCCATGTACTGTCAGATACAGTAGCTGTAGGATGGTCTTCAAGAATGAACTACACTGGTGGGCCCAAGAATCATCTTTACAGGTGAGCCACCAGAATCAATTTCACTGGTGGGTCCTGAGAACCAGCTCCGCTGGTGGGCCCCAAGAATCAACTCCACTGGTGGACTCCAAGAATCAACTCCACTGGTGGGCCTAAGAATCAACTCCAGTGATGGGACCTAAGGACCAGCTCCACTGGCGGGCCCAAAAAAAAAAATCAACTTTACTGGTGGGCCCAAAGAATCAACTTCACTGGTGGGCTCCAAGAACCAACTTCACTGGTGAGCCCCAAGCATCAACTTTACAGGTGTGCCGCAAAAATCAACTCCACTGGTGGGCCCAAAGAATCATCTTCACTAATGGGCCCAGGCAGCCCAATCCAACACTGCCTGTAAGTCATTATCTGACTCATATAAGAGCCTTCAAACCTGATAAGGGATTATCAGCCAAACTTGTCATTTGCTAGAACAGAGCACGGGGCTGGTTGGGTGGGGGAGATATCGTTGATGTGACTCTGAGGGTTTAGTATTTCTCTTTGCTTAAGGAGTCTTTCAGACCATTCAATATCGGGAAAAAAATTATGAAATATCCTACTCTCTAATGATGAGGGATAGTAACCATGAAGCAGCTGTCTACAGATGGGTCCTTTTCCTTTGAAGGAGATTTTGGTTTTGCTGATAATCCAAAGTCATGTTTCAAGGCTCTTTTATGGGTCTAACATTGACTTTTAGGATAGTTACTTCCAGTAGGGGGCACTAGAGACTCAGCTTTAACAATTCTGCAGCAGAGATTATTTGCACAATGTAATCATATTAACCATTAACTTCAAACATGAATGTAACTATGGTCATGGTAGCCATAGTAACAGTCATTGGACCCAAAGGTTGTGGTGGCCCACTCAGGTACAAAAACACTGTGGGCCACATGTATGAAAACTGTCTAGGTATAGGATTTTCTTTGTTGCCTATAGAAACCAGTCAGAGTTCCCCTTCATACAGTGCTCTGAAAAAATGAAAAGGGAGCTCTGACCAGTTGCTATGGACAACAAAGTCTTACACCTAGACAGTTTTCATACATGTCCCTCTGACGAAGCTGATGGCCTTTTCTTAGCTGATACTACCGTGTGGTTTCTCTGATATATGGCTCCACTGACCACACTTTAAATTATTGCTATTTATGCAACTATTTCAGTTTCTTGTCTATATTGTAGGGCTCATCTCATTTTGCTATGGGGCCCATTGAGTTTTACTCAAAGCTGCCATTCTGATAACAATAAACTCCTCCGTAGGTCATACATTTGTGGTATATTGATATCTACAGTGCTGTAATCACTCTAGTCTACAGGCAGTCATTTAAAATCTTGATTGCCATCACTACCGCCCATGGCATATCCATAGGATGTCAAACCCTGATCGTCTCATTGGGATTTTCAGTGATGAGATGAAAGGTCTTGCCTTACATCAACTTACAAACTGTCTTTACAAGGTGCCAGTTGTTAGTACATGCTTCAGTATGTACTATAGGTATACCCTAACAGCTGTGTCAGCAATGACTGCGTAATGTAATGTACTGGCATACTGATATGGCATATGGACAAAGTGTTAATCCTCTAATGGCATTCAAAAATGTAAAAGAAACACTAAAAAAATAGAATAGACATGATTTTTTTCACTAATCTCTATGAAATATACAGTAAGATCAGGGTAGGGATTCAAATATTTAACATCAGGCTCCTTATTCAGCGTGGCAGACGCCTGTGGTGTGGCACACAGAGTAAAAAGATCTGTACTCTGATAATCAGATACTAATTGCCATTCCGGGTTAATATGTGCTATAACTACATCTCCATATGTGATCTTAACAACCATTAGATATGCTGGGAGCAGCTATTTTACAAATTAGAATGGAGTCATTCCTTTCTTCTCCATCTGGTCCAGACTACCATGTTTTTTTCTGGCTACATATATCACCTCTGCTGCATTTGTCACTCACACATATCTGGCTCCCTAGTCTTGCAGGAGATCCTCAAGCTCTCTCAAAGACCAGCTCCCTTAGTGCTAAAAACTGTGCCCTATGTTATTAATTACAAAACACCCTGTGTCTTCTAAACTGAGTTATAATACACAATAGGGCTTTAAAAAGAAATGAAAATAAAGTGTGTGCCCCCTAAAACTAAATATAACACATGTACTGTGCCCCCTAAAACTAAATATAGCATATGTACTGTGCCCCCTAAAACCAAATATAGCACATGTACTGTGCCCCCTAAAACTAAATATAACATATGTACTGTGCTCCCTAAAACTAAATATAGCATATGTACTGTGCCCCCTAAAACCAAATATAGCACACGTACTGTGCCCCCTAAAACTAAATATAACATATGTACTGTGCCCCCTAAAACCAAATATAGCACATGTACTGTGCCGCCTAAAACTAAATATAACGTACGTACTGTGCCACCTAAGACTAAATATAGAAAAATTTCTGGCCGCCTAAAAACTAAAAAAAATACTTTTGTACTGTGCCACCTAAGATTTAAAAAATTTAAAAAAAAGACGGGCCCCCCAAAACTAAATATAACATATGTACTGTCCCCCCTAAACCCCAAAATTAGCAATGTACTGTGCCGCTAAAAACAAAATTAAAAACCTCGTACTGTCCCGTTAAATTTTTTTTTATAAATACGACTGTGCCCCCTAAAAAATATAACATATATACTGTGCCCCCTAAAACAAAATATAGAACACATACTGTGCCCCCTAAAACTAAAAATAGCAAATGTACTGTGCACCCTAAAACTAAATATAACACACGTATTGTGCGACCTAAAACAAAATAGAACATATGTTTTGTGCCCACTAATTCATATAACATACGTACTGTGCACCCTAAAACTAAATATAACACACGTATTGTGCCCCCTAAAACTAAATATAACATACGTACTATGCCCCCTAAAACTAAATATAACACGCGTACTGTGCCCTCTAAAACTAAATATAGCATATGTAATGTGCCCCCCTAAAACTAAATATAACACACGTACTGTGCCCCTAAAACTAAATATAACTAGAGATGGGCGAATTGATTCTATACGAAGTGTTAATTCGTTTAGATTTCAGAAAACTTAGGTTCTGAACGAAGTCGCGAAGTTGGGGTTAATTAAGATCGTGCCAACAGTGAACGAAGTGTGCTTCTTCATCTTGATAATATCGGCTCGGCGAAGATACATGCCGTTTCTTTGGGGCAAAGCACTATGGGAGGAAGAAGTGCATAGCCCTGAATGACATGTGCAGAGATGAAGCAAAATCAGAGATCAGGCAGGGATTCTGTGAACGTCACCGCCACTATATTAAGTCGGGCGCGTCGCCTGGTCGAGCTCTACACCTCCTCTCACTGTACTGATCAGGGAGAGGGTGCCACGCCGCTGCTGATTGTGATAGCTCCTTACTGAAGAACTGATTTTTATACAGTGATTTTTGGGGGGTCACAGCTCTGGTCTCAGAGATTGATTCTCTTACGTTCTACTTATGATTTTGTGTGCGGTATTGGATAACTGGAAGTCCATGTGTGAGTCCAATGCAGCGGCATATATTTTAAATGCTATTGCTACACAGCACATTAAATATCCAAGGTGGAGATGTTAACAGCATGTTCCTGTTTGTATTCATTTAAAGAATACAGCGTGTTTTACAATACTCAAATACCCACGTCATTTATTGGTCTGCTCAATTAATTTGCGCAATTTTACTCCGAGGGGGGTTAATTAAGCTCTCTGTTATGATGTTGTGGTGACTAAATTAGAACGTCTTTCACCGCCAAAATATTACATTTTTCCTGTAGCCTTATTTACAAGACGCAAAGTTAATTAACAATTTTTTGCTCTTGTTGGTAGCTGTAAAAAACACGTCCATGTGTAACACGCCTACAGAGGCTCGTAGTTTGTGTGTTGATCAAATGGTTTGGCGGCCACACTTTACAATCCACGGGGTAATTAAGTGTTGTTTTTCTGCTTGTGGTGACTAAAATAACACCGTCTTTCACCGCCTAAAAAAATTACAAGTTTTCTGCAGCCTAATTCACATGCGAGGTTAATTTCAATTCTTTTCTCTTGTTGTGTAGCGTAGAAAACACGGCTCCATTGTAACACGATAGTCAAAGCTACTAGATTGTGGCTGGGCTCCATTTCTTCTGCGGCAATTTACACTTCAAGGGTTAAGTAAGCGTGTTATGCTAAGTTGTACTCAGGCAAAAGAAACTTAGTTTTTCAACCCCGCCACTGAAGAAATTCTGTATGCACGCCAAGTTCATATCCGAAGGTAATTAAGCCTTGTTTGTGTTTTTATATTCAGTAAAATACACAGAGTTTTAAACAGGCACATACAGTAAATTTTTTCATAGCCCATGGGTGTGAGCGCAATTTATATCCATAGGGGTAACATCCGCTTCTTTTGGGACCGAGTTCATTTGGACGTCAAATACAGGGTGTGTATTTATCATATTACAGTATCTTCATCAAAAAGTGTCATGTAGCATTTAGAACAAACAGTATGTCAGACAGTAGAGGTGGCAGGCTCTTCACCCTGCGTAGTAGCAGGGCACAAAAATCCTGGAGCAGGCCCAAGGTCGCAGCACAGCAAGGGGTTGTGCCGCATGCAGGGGCTCTCTCGGTGACGGCCCACTAACTTGCCGCATGTCATCTATGCGGCAGTTGGATGTGCTGGACTACTCAACAAGGGGTTCTTTGATTGGTTCGAGATAGGTCCATCAACTTACATACCAGATGACATTCTGATACGCCACCAGCCAAGAGTTGGTGGGCATCGTCAAGACACAACCCTGTAGTTTGGCATCGGAACGGGAGAGGGGTACAGCGGCACTAACCGTCCTCAACCGCCCTTCCCACGGTTCCCTCAGCCAGAGATCTACTAATATGTGGTCTAGGGCTCAACGCCACTATATAGCGAGGATCATGAAAATTTGACGGAGGGCAGTAAGCAGCTACTTGGCAGCGAAAGATACCCCCCCCCCCCGAGAAAATGGGGGCCAATATCCTGCTCTTGCAGTAGGCGGCTTCAAAGTATAGATGTGGAGAGTGGCTTTGGGAGGTCATGTTGTGACGAGTCAGCCTCTGCATACCAAGGGAAAGTGATGAGGACGTGAATAGTGTCGATGAAACACAAATTGGATCGATGTTGTTGCCCACCGATCCGCACTTGGGAGCCGGGTGAGCAGGGCTTCTCATCGTCAGGAGAAGAGGGCGTTCAGCTTGCGCGTCAGGAGCGGCGCAGCAGCCAGCCAGTGGGTTATGTGGACTTGAGTCAGCAGGGTTAGCAAGCATGTGTTGAGGTCGGGAGCCAAGCGGCCACGGGCGGTAACATCCCGCTTCGTCAGGTCTCCAAGAAAGTAGCGGCTACAGGGATCAGCGATGGGCAGCCGGCAGGGTTAGTAGTCACTATGTAGGTGCGGAGCGTTGGTGATAAAATAATCGATACTCAGCGCGGTTTGGCAGTTCTTTGCTAGACACCGGAAGGAGCCGAATGAATATGCGGTATATGTAGAATTCTGTGGGCAGACTAAGTGAAGCGTGGCCAGGGAGCTAACGTTTCGGCACACGGCCCTGCGCGTCACAAACACATTGCAGCATAACCTCGGTGGCACTGGGAGAAATGTGGCTCAGATGTGGTGGTCTATCCTGCCCGCACACAGCGCAACAGCAGTAGCAGCGGCCAGTGTCACGAGTGCAAATAGCAGCCTGTCAAGGGTACCACCACCTCTGCAGAGGAGCTGGTTTCTCTTTTGAAATCATCTCCGGTCCAGATGCTCCATGCTCCTCGCCTACTCAATTCTGGCGCCAGCAGTCGGTAAGCGAGGCGATTAGCAATGAGAACAAACTGATTTGCGTCCAACCTTCCTAAGATGCAGCAGCTGGACCGTGCTACTTTCAAGTTGATGGGTACGGCACGTCCCTACACTTTCCAAATGGTGGACTCTGACAACGTTCAGAGAACTATTGGCTTGTGCCGAGCAGAAGATGGAGAGTTCCAAGCACGTAATTTCTTTCCAAAAAGGCGAGTAAAAGCACACTTCATAATTATGTAGTATCACAGAAGGTGGGCCACCAGTCTTGAGCTTATCGGTTTGTTCCAAGGTGCACTGCCAAGCGCGGACGTCTGTGCTGTAACTACCGGTCAGGCGCCAGTAATTGTCCTTGACGGCCATGGGTGAATGTGCTTTACTGACCCAGGCACGAACCAACAACTTGCGGACAGGCGACGCCACTTTCTCCTCCACGGTGTCAAATCTGCGGCTCCTGACACCAAATGTCAGCATCCTCCTCCTCTCCACCACCTTCATCTCAGCCTCACAGATACTGCTCCATCATACCAATCCATGTGTAGGGCACAGCGGTGCTCACACAGTTATACACCTGGCATTGCATTGGCGAACGAAGTCACCAGGGGAGGTGATGGAAATGCTCCAGTGTCATGCAGCAAAGAATCGATGTGTGGCTTTCTCCGCGCCAACTGCAAATTGGATCCATGGTGACGGACTATGGGAAGGAACGCATGGTGTCGCGCTGCACCGAGGAGGATGGTCCATTGCGCCCTGCATGGCGCCGTGATTCAATCGGTTGTGAAAAGGTTCTGAAGGTACTCCCACGATCGTACAGATAGTTCTGAAAATGGCCAGGAAACACTGTTGCATGCACTTCATCATTCCTCACAAAGCCAGGAACCACCTCTTCGAGTTGCAGCAGACAGAATGGCCTACACAACACACTATGATATGCGATGTTTTCCAAACAGTTGAAATCAGCCTGCACATGTTGGACGACTGTCGGAACAGAGAAAGGACTATTAACGATTTTTTGATGTTACAGGCGGACAGTGAGTAATCACCTGTGTACTTTGATGTCAGCCTAGTTGGCAGCTTCATGCGTTGGACATCCGGACGTTTGTTGAAGGAACATGCGAGTGAGGCACGTTATTTGTCAGTCGCAGGAACTCCGGGATGTATAACGTCTTTCACTGTTTCTGTCCTGGAACAGATGCTGAAAAATCTGTCTGGGAGGGGTTAAAAGCGTGGCGAAAAATCTCGGGCCACTGGTACGGTGGGGATGAAATGGAGGAGGAGGAGGACATTGGAGAAAAGAAGTGTTGGTGAAATGAGTGGTTTTTTTTAACCAGGTGACAAAAGGGGAGGAGCGGGAGCAGTGGAGGGGGGTGATGGAAAAGGGGAAGACAGGCGTGAGAAGCACTGTGGCAGTATACAGTGGGTGGGGCAGGGGCCCCCGGAGCCCTTTGTGCAAAAGGGCCGCAGCTTGTGATTTCCCTGGTAGTGAAAGCCGAATGCAGCTCCGGGGGGGGGATGATTCTGGCTCTCCCCCTATTGGACCCTCGTCCCGGCCAAAGGGAGCCTTTTTCCGTATTGAGGGGGACAACTAAAAATTTTGGGGAAACCTCCTAGTTTTTTTGGCCGTGCCTTGTGGGGATTGCCCTCTCTGAAGGTTGACCGGGGGGTTTTAGGTCACGTCTACTGCGGGGATGCTGGGGGAAGGTGGGGGGGGGGGCCGGGCAGACCGCCCCCCTTTCAGAGAAACCCTAAGCTGGAGTCACTGATGAGGTTTCCCTTCCCCCCCTGTGAAGAGGGCAGTCGCCGCAGCAGCGCGGACCTGGGAGACCCTAAACAAAAGGTGGGGGGCCTTTTGGACGCACTTGCCACCCAGTTGAAGATCCGCTGGTATGGGCAGCCAAAGGGATGTGTGGCCGAACTTGCCGAGTTTGCGTGGAAAAAGCGTCTCCCCGGCCCGTAGTGTGGTTCAGAGCGGGTGTTCGGCGGTGGGGGCCATCTTTCCCCCAAAAGGGAAAACCCCGTTTCCCCGGGAAATGGGGAAACGATGACCTTTGTAAAAGATAAATCAGGTGTGGAGGGCCCCAGGTTTTCCACCCCAAATGCCTTAGGGTCGCTTTCAGCCATGACGCCTCCCCCAAAATGTGAGAAAGATTTGGGGTTTTCAACCTACCTGATCAGCCACTTTTTGTCCCGCCCCGTGATGCCACAATCTGGGAAGTTTCTAATTGACCAACCATCTTTCCCAGGGCGGGTTTATTGCCACCCCTTCCAAACTCTGTCATTGTGCCACTGTTGCCCTCATGTGGCTGTGGTGGCCGTGCCCTCCCACTGTGTCATGTGCACTCTCTGACCTCTGCTGCTGCCCCCGTACCCCACTCTCTGTCATTGTGCCACTTGTGGCCTATCCAGTTTTTGCCCCTCATAATGTCATTGTGCCAAGTCTGCCCTCTGCTGTGCTGTGGCTGTCCCGAAACCTACACTGTGTCTTTGGCCATCTGGGGCTACCCCTGTTTTTGCCCCCTTCAGAATTTTTGTGCCACTCTCTGCCCTCAGCTGTGTGGCTCCCGCCGTCCCCTCCACCTCTGTCACTAATGTTGCCATTTGGGCCCCTCTTTTTTTTTTTTCCTGCGTCGCTCCCATGACTTTATCAGGCTACTTTTCCCTTTCATTTTTTTTGGTCAGTTTTGCCTCTTAAGTGCCAGGGAATTTTATAGTGAAGCGATTCTAAGAGCGGCGGCAGTCATATGCGTGTCATACTAAACACACAACATTGTATGAAGACCAAACCAAGCTCCCTCTGCATATTTAAGCATGGCACAACGTTCTACAGCACCCTGCAGGCTCTGTGCAGCCTGGAAATAGCTGTTTTTTAACGTGATTCGTCCCGAAGTAATTCGGAACGAAGTTATTTTTTGTCGGGAAATTCGGCGAAGTGAGCGAACCGAATTTTGAGAAATTCGCCCATCTCTAAATATAACACACGTACTGTGCCCCCTAAAACTAAATACAGGCAGTCCCCAGGTTACATACGGGATAGGGACTGTAGGTTTGTTCTTAAGTTGAAATTGTATGTAAGTCGAAAACGGTAGATTTATAAAATGCAATTCCTTTTTTTTTAGTTTTGGATAGTGCAGGGAACAGTCTTTACATTTGTTTTGCTGTCTGTGCCCTTTTTTAGAACATTTCACCTAACGTTCTGTATCTCATGTGCAGCTGTGGTATGCTGGCACTTGGTTATCATGGGGCGTGACTCAGTGTTAAATGTCAGCCACGCCCCATAAGTCTCCGTTTGTAACTAGGGGACGTATGTAAGTCGGAATGATGTAAGTAGAGGACTGCCTGTATAACACACGTACTGTGCCCCCTAAAACTAATCATTCATAATATAAGTTAGTTTGTATTAACACTGATAGTTGGGGTTAAGCATCAACCCGCTAGCAGCTAAATAGCTATAGAAGTTCAATGCATCTAAAACTTCTTAAACCTTGCCACTAATATTTATTATTGCCCCTCCACCCCCGATTTGTTTTTTTAGATGGCCAGCATCTACAGAGGTGGCGGGACAATTGCAATGTGTGATATTATATTAGCAGACAACTGTACATACACTAATCACAAAAAGTTAGCACGTAGACCACGCTGATGTAAATGGTTATGAATAGTCTGACGTGACTCTTGGTTGCCTCAACTCTCTTAAACATGCCTGGAGTTGTGTGGCATTCATTATCTGGTTCCTTTCTGTGACTCTTCCAGTCTCTCTGTATCTCTGATACAACCTGCTGATGACACTCTTTGACAATCTACGCTCAGTGGCCACTTCCATCTGAGAGCATCCTGCTTGAAGCCTCAATGGTGAGGTACTGTTGATTAATTGTAAGGTGTTGTCTTAGTCTCATGATGTCAAAATGTGAACAGCAGGATGAGGAGGACTGATTAAATCCCAATTCAAACTGATCCCCTAAATTCCTTGGGCGATTCAAGGATATAACACCTGTTGTGCGATGGTATCATTTAGTTCTTTTAAAATAAATGTGAAGAAAAAATTTTTCATCTTGAAATTTCAACCAAAATTCAAATATCCCTAACTTTTTGTGAGAAGTGTTTTTCGATCCTAATTGCTGGACTTGCAGACAGCAGTATTTGGCGGTGCCGTGTCCGGTCACGGCATAAGAGCTAACAGGCTATGGTTTTAGTATCACCATGGGCTCAGAAAAATCTTGGAAGTACATTGTTACACAGGACTATTATGCCCCAAACAGTGGCAAGGACTAAAAAGACTAGAAAAAGATATGTTTTGGCTCCAAGGGGCTAATTGAAGAAGTTCTGCATATGGAGTCAATAAGACATGATATTGAGCCAGGCGATTTTCTATACCTAGTGAAATGGATTGAATAGTGTGCTTGCTAACTGAAGGAGCCCCAGTGACAACAGAGCATCGTGTCAAGTGTCAAGATTATGGTGGGCTCTAGACAGGTGTAGTGCAATATCTATTATCCTGACATCACTGAGCAAAACCTAGAGAGTCATGGATGGCAGAAACAGCTGATCTGGGAAATCACTGATGCCTTAAAGTAGTGGCTGGGACAGTCCAAATGCATAACTGACCAGATGAATGTATTTGTCATCCTCTGTGTACTGAGGAAATGAGAGACATCAGCCCACTAGGGAGCCAAGGCAGGTTGGGTGGTGCTTGACTCATACCCAATGAAAGATATAGATAAGTTGATTAAATACTGTGTGGGTCATCAATGTGAGAAGGTGAACAGTATGTAATGTTGGGTGTCCTAAGACTTCTAGTATGTCCTGGTCAGTTGTGGAATAGGAGTGTACTTGAAGGGGTTTGGTGGACAAGAGCTCTTAGACATGGGCTACAGTGACCTTTCTCCATTGTATGCACAACAGTTAGTGTTAAAACTAGAACTGGATATACTGATTAATTGTGGTAAGTTAAGACAAGTAGCTTGAAGACAACACTAGCCAGAGGCCCCTATGAAGTCAACAGTGACATGTAAGAAAGTGTTACAATGGTTGAGCTCTACAGTCTGTTCAAGTTGTGTTCTAGAATGAGGAACAGTGCCACCTAGGGTGTACTACAACAATCAAGCTTCTGTGCCTTATACAAGATCTGTAGCCATTTAGTGTATTCTGCCACTATTCACAGTATGTGAATGTTTCTTTCCAGGGGGAACTTGTCAACCACCACGTTACAGACACATGGAACATATTGGTAGGTTGCTATGGATGGGCTTGTCATGCAGGATAAAGTGGTATTGCAGACATTGATTGTAAGTCTTCTTTTTGACTTTCTTATATGTAGAAGCTAGCTTCTGATTTAGTTTTGCTGTCCAACTGTTTTATTTTCATCCTCTTATTCCATTCTATACCTCTGCCTATCTTTAATGCCGTTATTTCATCTGCATGCAATGCCTCCAACTCTGCTGCTTTGCTTGTCTTCTGCTCACTATGACCAGTCTGACCCAGTCACATTGAATAAGTGTCATACCCAAACACAGTTTACTAATCCAGCAGCCAGCCCTGGGAGCCATCTCACCTAATCCCAGCACCAAGCAGAGATTTCTGCAACACCCGTAGGTCTCAGGGTCACTGGCAGGCTGAAGAAGAGTTGTGCTCATCTCCCTGGGAAAAAGGAGACAAGGGACAAAGCAGGGAGGCAAAGAAAGAGACAAACGTGAGGTATTTGAAAGGGTGACCATATATGTGGAATCTATACAAAGTTAGACAAAAAGAGGATTGTGTGGAGAACTTGCAAAGCTTGATTCGCCAATTACATCAAAAGTGCACCTACCTAAAGTTCTAAAAGTAAGACCTAAAATGCAGTCACGTATACAGTTATCCTTCTAGTTGTTACACCAATTTGTACCCAAATTACCACTGTAACTTTTCAATAAATAAATATTAAATCATAAGACCATAAATTTGGAAAACTAGCAATTGCTTCTAAAGTTTGACCTGAAATAGGTAGAGAACATTATAGTAAATTAGTACAAGTAGAGATCAGTGCAGTTCAGGTAATACAAGAAGAGAGGAGTATAGTACATTTAATACAGCTGTAGCAATACAGTACATTTTGTACAAGTAGTGATCAGAGCAGTATATGTGTCACAGGTAGACAACAGTATAGTACAATAGTGCAGCTGGCGAGCAGTATAGTACATGTAATTTTGGAAGAGAATGATAAAGTACATGTAGTACAGGTAGAGAACAGTGTAGTGCATAATACAGTTAGAGATCAGTACTGTATATGCAGTATAAGAAGAGAGCAGTACAGTACATATAATACATGAAGAGAAAGAGTACAATACATGTAGTACAGGAAGAGAGTACAGTGCTAGTGTTGATCAAGTCATTCTAGAAAAGTTCAGTTCTAGTAGAACTTCTCGAATTTTTAGAACTCGAACCGAACCGAGCATTTTACTGTTCGTTTGAGTAAAGTTCTAGTTCTAGTTCAACACGCCATTTTCAGTTTCATTTTCAGCTTCCTGCACTTTTGACAGCCATCCAATCAGTGCAGAGCACAGAGAAGTGTTAAAAGCATCGCTGAGGTGTAGGGCTCTCATTGGCTGCTAAAATCACATGACCATGTTATATATATTTCACTGTATTGCCTTGTGAACACCATTTTCAGCTCACTCTCTGTACTGTACAGACTGCTCTTAGTTAGATAGCATTTTCCTCTCCATAGACATCAATAGTTAGGGAGTTTGGTATTTCTGGCTGCATCTTTCACACACCCAGAAGCTGTTATTTGGCGACATTTGCAGGGTCACATAATGCCTAACTCTCATATACATTGATATATATTATACAGAGTGCTTGGATTTGCTAAATCATACTCAGTGCCCAAAAGTTCAGTTTTTGCAGTTTTGGGGGTTCAGTAATTGTATAACACACCATCTCCAAATCTCCTATGTGTCAAAGGGGCTTTTGGGCCCCCTCAGGATGCAGGGCCCCATAGCAGCTGCTACCGCTGCACCTCCTATAGCTACACCCCTGCTTGCAAGCTGTCCTCATCTTTTCAGTTAGCCATTGAAAGGAATGAAGTATTTTAGCCTCTCAATTTTTTCTGTCACTCTTAGAGCCAAATTTTCTTCACTAAGTTGTTCCATGTATCCAGTTTACTGTTATGGATGGTAATTCCAGCTTCTCCTCACCTGTATAGGTATAAAAATTAACCAGAACATCTTCTCCCATAGACTTTAATGGGGTTCAAAGTTCGAACCGAACTCACAAAAGTTCAAGGTTCTAATCGAACTAGAACTTTTTACTGTTCGCTCAACACTATACAATACATGTAGTACAGGTAGAGGATAGTATAGTACATTAAGTACAGCTAGAAAGTAGTACAGTAAGTAGAGATCAGTGCAGTACATGTATCACAGGTAGAGAACAGTACGGCACATGTAGAACAAGTAGAGATCAGTAGAATTCTTGCACTACAGGTCGCAAACAGTAGAGTACATTTAGTAGATCTAGAGAGTAACACAGTGCATGATCAATAGGTGAATTGCACTACAGTAAATGTGACACAGAGAATAGGTAGCCATGCAGTATATACAGTTTCAATAAAATGTAGGCGAGTCCTTTGAAATGACCTGGATTTCTACACTGACTACTAAAACAAAATGTTCTGATTGTTATCTAAGTCACAATCATAAATAAACATAATCTAGCAAAACTAATAACTTACAAACAGTTCTACTGTTCATGTCTTTAATCGAACAAATTGAGAAAACATACACAGTACAGGGAGAACAAGTAAGTGAACCTTTCAATTTAATAACCTGTAGATTCCCCTTTACTGGCAATCGCCTCCACAAAACATTTAAATAAGATTTGCAGAATGTTATAGGAGAGTGGAGGACAATGTCCATCCACATTTAAGGGATGTATTGCATACACAGCCCTCTTTAAGTTATATGGTTAAGTTCAGGACTCTGTTGTGTTATTTCAAAATAAAAATGATCTTCTTTGTGTCATATGTAGCAAAACCCAATGTCTCTTCAGCTTGAGGTCATGGACTACTGTCCTCATATTCTCCTGTAAACTATTTTGATTCACCATTAAATGTATTGTTCAATTTACAGAAAAAATGGGACATTAATTCCTCAAAGAAAAAAAAACAGAAACGCGGCCATACTCACAGCTCAAAGGCTGGAATGAGACTGAACCAGCAGAGAGGCAACACCAGCCCCCATGCTACTTAGGGAAAATACACAGGTGCAGCTGATTGCTAAGCAGTAGCCCATACATCTCACCACTAGGGGAACAACCAGACTGCACATTAAATTGACACCTATTCACACAGCATGCAAAAAAGCCACAGTACAATACATTGGGAGACTGCATAAATGCAAAAATACCTGTAAGACAACCGCTCAAACGCCTTCAATATATGAGGGAGGCGGTTTCTTGTATTCTAATTGCATATAGATAAATCGATAAACGGGTGCCATTATTATAAAAATGTGTGCTACACCATACTGACTCACAGCCTGTTACGCCCCTACTATTCAATTGGGCTGGCTGCCCAGCATTTTTAGGGTGTCCAACACAAAATGCAGACATCCTCTGCTCCCTAATTCACAAACTGGAAAAATATCAAATATGGGGTATTAGTTAATACAGTGGCCACTATATGCAAACTTTTTGCATGCTGTGTGAATAGGTGTCAATTTAATGTGCAGTCTGGTTGTTCCCCTAGTGGTTCTGAATTTATTGTTCCTTTAATGACATCCAGGTCCTGAGCCAACAAATTAGCCCCAAACCATGATTCTCCATTCACCGTCGTCCACAGTCAGAATAAGAGTTCATTATCGGTGTGAAGTGTTCTTTTACTCCAGACATGGCATTCTGCATTTGTTCTAAATAGTACCACTTTTGCGCCCCATCTCAGGTTTGCCATAGACCATCTGGTTATTTGACAATGCTTCTGGGAAGATGCTCTATGGACAAAAGAGACAAAAAGTGAAACTTTTTAGCAAAAAGACACAAAGAGGTAAAGGTGAAGAATGGAGAGATTTACTGGACCCTGCCCCCCCCCGCCTCCTAGCTATGCAAACCCATTGTGGCTTCACATCTCTGTGAGAAACATAACATGGATCATTTACTGTGAACGCATTTGACTCCCCAGCTATTTATAGCTAAGGCTATGCTGCAAAGAGCAATCTTCTGGTTGATGGCTAACCGCTTTCCCAGAGGAAGTTCTTCTATTGAAACATATCAAGGGTGCAAATCTGAAAAGGTCATCAAAGTTCGTGTCACATTTCAAATTTAGAGAATTAACTTGTGTTTTAGAACTTTCCAAATACATCACTTTTTTACAGTGTTGTAACCAATAACCGCTGGACTCCATAAAGAGACATTTTAACCCTTATGTATTAAAACTCTTTTCACAGAGAAGGAATCTTTCAGAGCTAGAGCAATCAACCTGAGCTGCTTAACCCTTGCAAACATGAAGGGCCACATGTATGAAACTGTTTAGGCCTAATACTCTTTTGTCCATAGTAACCTATGGGCAAAAAAGTGAGTTTTAGACCGAAACAGGTTCATACATGTGGCCCTTCATATTGGTTACATAGTAACTATTGATAACAAGACATTTCTATTTCAGACCAGTTTACAGTGGTGCGTAAGACATAATGCTATTTTTACTCTGTATGAACACTGTTAGATGAGACTTACATGAAGAGAGATTCAGGTGTGATTATCAATAATAAACTAAATTATAGCCTACAATGCCAATCTGCTGCATCAAAAGCTAACAAGATATTGTTTTGTGTCAGGAAAGGCATTCCTTCTAGAGCAGATATTACTGGTATGGCCTCATCTAGAGCATGCAGTTCAGTTTAGGGCTTTGAAAAGGTAGCTGGTTAGAAAGGTACTGTCGTAGACCAAAAAAATGCACCGAGAAGGAGGTGTTGTCATCGAATTAAAAGTTAAATGTGTGAATATGATAATGATATATGTAAGTTATTACAATGTTAGAGCAAAAGGATATGTTTATTGGGGAAGACTTTAAAATTGAAAAGAGGCTCTAGTACCCAGTCATGCCCACTTTCACCTGGATACAAGGTAAGATACAGTTGGGCATGGTTCTGTATGGCATCCAGTGATACATTTGCTCACAGATGTGGCAGCAGGGACTGTAGATCTTGTATACTTGTAGGTTGCTGATGTCCCAGCTGGTCTCATGGATGTTCAATTGGTGATACATCCAGAAGTGTTGCAGTCTGGTGGAGACACTTCTGGGAAACCCTTCCTGTGTGGGCAACCATTATCCTGCTTAAAAAAGCCGGTTGGGAGCCATGAGAGGTTCGGAGTTTAAACTTGTACGAAGAAATTTTACTTAAAGGGGCTTTATCGTTTGAAGCTTTTGCAGACTTGAACAAAATCTATCAGTTTCATTTTTAAATCCAGGGGCAAGTCTCTCCTCTTTGAAGAGCTGTGACATCATCATTCTGTGTGTGCAGGGGAAGAGAGAGGACATTAGCTTTGCAGAGCTCCTGCTATGCTTCTGGCTGCAGTTCTCATGCTTATGATTCAGAGTACTCATTCTTCATGGTGGCAGAGTTCTCAGTTCCAGGCTGCACAAGCTCCTTGTGACCAGAACCTTCATTGGTGTAATTGCTGTTATACACACAGCCTGAACAGATGAAGCAAGTGTGAGAAATGCTCTCTACCCCACTCCCACCCCCCTCTGTTATCAGGTAGGAGGTAGAGCAGACTGTATAAGGCTGTTATATGGGGGAGCACAGGGTATAAGACTGTGTTATATGAGGGGAGAATGAAGTTACTCAGTTCATAGAACTATTGCTGGAGCCATCACATAGGGCTGTCCCAGCTTCTCTCTTACACGCACAGCCATCTCAGGCAGCTCCATTCTCACAGCTCAAAGGGGAGTAAAAACAGTGTGCAGGCAGCCAATCACAGTGCAGGGTGTGTGTCCAGGAGTGTTACCCATCCGGCGGCATGTCCCAACAGGCTGAATGAAATGTCAGCCAGCCAATCACAGAAAAAGGGGCGTGTCCCGACCAACCGCTGCAGAAATAGCTGTAGATGCACAGATTAGCTCAGATCTGCTATAATAAGTTACTTAAGTAAATCAAGTTAATTACAAAAGTTCTCATTAGATTCATGAACATTGTAAAAGAAAACAAAAGCCCTTTAATCATTGTTTAATACATTTATTGATAATCCAACAAAATATTATAAAGTTCTCTCCTACTTTCTGATTTATACCTCTTGACTAGAGTGTTCCTTTATTATTTATAATCTTCTTCACACACTCATCTTCAGGATTTCTCTTGTGCCATTACTTTCCTCTGGATTCCCATTCACAGGCCATTTGACATTCTTCTTTAAATGCAACCTAATCCACCTCCTCCACTGTCTACAATGACATGGACTGGCAACTTGACTTTGGGATAAGAAGACTACCAGTCGGACTTCCACTTAATCCTTTCCCCCACACTCCCTTAAAAGACACAAAGTTCAAGAATGTGGTATTTACCTCTATATTTATATTATATTCCCTCAAAGCTCAAAATCAGATATTCTCCATGGAAAGGAGTGTCCTTGAAGGCAGTCCCCTCTCGCTTTCTACCCAACAGTTAAAGGTGACTGTGCAATAACTATTAATTGCCCTTAGCCACACTTATCGGCTACAAGGGCATCAAATAAGTCAACATAATTGGTCCTGAGATCCAAAACAATTGCAAAGAGATTGTAGGCGGCACTCACCAGATCCAATAAAAAAGATCCTTTATTCAGACAAGCGGCATAAAATAACACGCCAGGACGGACAGCCCCTGAATGCCGACGATCGTTTCGCGCTTCCCAGCACTTTCTCAAGGCATAATTGGTCCTAAGTATTTTCCTAGGAACCCCGTTTACGTTTCACAATCTCATCATAAGTATGGTGTACGCCCCTGTACTGTTCACCACTCCTGAGCCTTTAACCACCTCCAAGGATCCCTTATTTCCTTGTGTCTATGCTGCCATGACAATCTCATGTTCCCCCAATCCTTAAACAAGAGCGGACGGGAACTTTTTCACTATTCAACTAGTCCTAAAATGGGTTTCCGTTTCCTCTAATTAACTCCTTCCTTACATCAGACCTCCCTACTTCTTCCCTCACTCAATTTGCACATCCCTACCCTGTGGTCTGCTCTGTCGCTTTTCCATTTTATGGCAGTTTACGCATCCCCCAACTTTGGTATTGGGTAGACCTGTGCTAAATCCCCATGTCCATGGTTGTTAATTAGACAAAAGAGTACTACTACAAACATTCATCTCTGATAATTAACCTGTTCAAATGAAAGTGACTTTCTACATTATATTGTGGATCTTTGCTCTTTAAAGGGGTTCTCTGATTTAGAAAACCTATTATACCCTGTTATAAAATTCTATGTTCTGAGAGAAGGGTCCTCTGTTCAGGATCCTCTTCTTTTGGGCAGACTGAAGAGTGACTCTTACTGTGGAGGACCTGTCCTATTCTACTTTAGACAGACAGCCTACTGATATGAATGGTCACTGGTAAAGCTTCATTTTCCCTGTGGTGGTGGCGCTGCATACATATTTTGTGCTTGTTACCAGATTTCATGGCCTCATCATGCCATCATTTACTATCGCATCTATTTCATCACAGTATTGTCTCCTAATGAACCTATGATTGGGGATATGCGTCGGGATATTTCTTTATTTATGGTCACTATCCATATAGGACTGTGATATATTTTTAGGGCAAGTCGTCGAGAGGTGAGGTCGTCCCTTTCGGGACTAGTGCTCTACCTAGATAGGATTTGGAGATTTTATTTTGTTATCCGGTCCTTTTTCTGTGCCCAAGAATTTATTAAGGGTGATTAAACCGACTTGAACAGTCTACAGAATCGTGAGTTTACACATGATATGGTCTATTATTTGTATGTCATTGTTTATCTACCTTTAGAACATAGAATGTATATATGATAATTTATGTCCTTCCTGTCCTATTTGTGTGTGATAGTAGGGTACCGAGGGTCTTAAGGTGCTTTATAGATCATTGAAGTGGCAAAAATTGTTTGAGGCCATGGTATATTTTCTACTATAAATGGGTATTTTTAATGTATATCTATTAATGGTTATTGTTTTAAGGGGATTTCTTATATATATTCTTTTGTGAGATTGTTACAAGATTTCCCCACAAATTAGAACCTATTATTAAGGGTCCCAGCAGAGGGACTTTTTGTGATCAACTTATTTTAAAAAGACCTTAAAAAAAGTAGGGATTATTCAAAGTGAAAAACCCATTTTGGGGCAGAAACTTGACATGTGTGAAAAGACCTTAATTTGTCGTCTTTAAAAAAAAAATTGCATTGAAAATTGTATTGGTATTCTGCTTTTACTATACTATTCCCAACATGACTTCATCTTGACAATGAATCTAATATAAAAATAACAAGCCATAATATAAAATATCCCTGATAATGAAGCACAGCACGTCACTACTAGAAAACAAAGCAAATCTTAGCATCTTCAATGTTCTCTGTAGCACTGGAGTATTACATACAGGATGGTGTAATTGTGGAACAGGTGATTTATAGCTGCGCCTGCCAATAACAAAGTTTATGTTGGAACAGAATAAAATGATGAAGCCAGACATGAAATCAGATCATGAAAAGAGACAGTGAAAGCGAGGGAGTTATGTCAGAGCAACAAGACATGTTAAAGCCTGCTTAGTAGAAGGACACACGAGGAGCTGTCACAAGACATTGTTGTAATTAGATTTCATTACTGATTGGCCACCTACCTCACAAACCAGCTACCAGTTTGGCATCCAGCAAATAATTCTGTCAACACTTGTTTTATGGGTAGAGAAAGTTCCTGAGTTTTATGGCTAAATAAGAAGTTCTGCTAATGAAACGGCCAAGTTTGAACATTCCAGCTGAGAGCACAGGGGCTAGCTTCAGGGGGCCCGGGTCCGAAACAAGGAGCCCTGGACGGTGAAGGAATGTTAGCTTCAGCATCTTCAGATAACGTTGCAAGACCATAGAAAGATTTACCAGATTGGCATTTTGGCAGCTTATATCATCTTCTGCTTATCCTCAGCTAAAAGTAAAAAGCTAAAAAACAGTGGTTAGATTATTGGCCCCATAAACGAAAGAGCAAATAATAGAGCTATGTGAACTAGGGCCAGCGGCTTTATCCATGTGGTTTTAACTGTTGTGCAAAGAATTATTTCATCTCTTCAATGTTATTCTTTATGCTCCAAACCCAAGGATTTGGGTGATAATACCTACTGCTGTCAGAGGAGATGTTTGGCCACAGTCACCAAATCTTGTTGGAAAACATAACTTTTTCATTTTGTACAGTTGTGGAAACCGGTTATAATCAGCATCTAGAAACCTCTTCCCCGTATCATGTTTCTGATGACAGAGTGCAATATGATTTCTCTTCAGTTGTAATGGTGGGGATTGTGTCATTTGGATCCTAGCACAGTGGTTATATCATAGAAGTAAGTCTATCTTTTGACCAATAATGCTCAGTGTTTCCAGTAGTCGCCTGAATCTCCAAGTGAAATAGACTGCGCTGGTCTGAAATTCCTAAGCGCCTTTTATATTCCTATGGAATGCCTCATTTTCTCCAATTGCACCCCTATAAAGTATATACATAAAAGTGTGAGCGCTGTTAAGAAGTGTTATATATTTGTTGAAAACCAGGACCTGGATTTTCCATTAGGCAATAAAGACCTGTGGCTAAGGGAGGCCCTGCAGAAATGGGCGCTTGATCCAGAGGATGGAAAATACTACAGCCCTCACCACTGCGTCTTCTTTATTCAGCAGAATCTAAGGAATGAAAGAACAACATCCAGTGTATTGAGAGGTGCGTGATTAGCCTGATGTTTGATCCTTAGAGGCGTGTATCTATAGCTATGTAAATAAGTTCTGTAGTAGTTACTAGTATTTAGTATATATTTGCTATGTCTGGGTATCCAGAAAAAAGTAGACATATCATTGAGCAAAGTAATGAGTAATTTTAACCTTAATTAGTACATATATCACTGCTTCATAAGGTTAAAACATAACTTTAATAGACACCATAAAAACATTTCTGGCAAAACATATGATAATGGATAACAACAAAAAATCTACTTACCGAACCTTGGAAATTGTACTGTTTCTTTGGTCATTCAAGGCTTCTTGTAAACTAAATCCATGTAAGCAGTCAAGGAATAGTGCTTCATATAGCAGAAAAATGGGCTTTATAGGTCTCTGATCAAATAATGGACAACTAATAAAAAAAAATCCCTTTTCTGGGCACCTATAACACCTTGCCTAACTGGAAGAGAAGCCATCCTATGGGGGCTACAATTGTTATACTCCCTAGTCTAAGGAAATGGCCAAAAAACAGTTTATTACAGTGAGCCAAAATTAGTGGTAAAACGTGCATCAATTGCCCATAAATGATCTATTGCCCATTGCGTTTCTGTATTTTCCCCTCAGGTCATCAAGGATTAATATATTGGGGCTAATAAAAAAACAGGAAATATAGACTCAATCGTATTCACAATTACCAAAATATACAGATAGACGATGGCCGATGAAGTAGCTATCTGGAAAAAAAAGCCCCTCCTAGTGAAAATCTGCAATAAAATTCTTGTATTACAGACTCTATTGTGAATCACCTATGGTTGCACAGCAAAATCAACAGGTGATGAATTTTGGCTGCCTTTTGCCGCTCTCGTGGCTAAGCTTTCCTGGTTCCCGGACAAATTTTGGGCTGCTTTTGCCCTTCCAATGATGTGTTGTATTATGTTATTCAGGACCACTGCAGCCGATCACAGGTTTCAGTCATCACTTGTCCTTATGTCACCTCTGAAGCCCAAGGTAAATATAATAATATATTTTCATTTAATTATCTTTTCTGCACCAAAATGTTCATGAAACCCAGGGTAATTTGATTTTCCTCATTAAATCAAACTTATTTAGCTTCAAGGTAAATTCAAAAGGGTATGATTCGCTGCATATTTTCTATGCAGATGTGCACGCAGATAATTCAAGGTAGATTACAATACCATAAAATGTCAATTCCTGTCATGGATTTATCGTATATTTTTCCCTTTGACTTTAGGGCAATTTCACACCTTACAGTTTTGAAAACACTACTAAAGACGCATGATTTTTTTCAAGCTTTTGTGTTTGGCAAAAGCTGCAGCTAGCTGCAAGTCAATATATAAATGTAGACCGCACCAGAGATGTTGATTGTTTTTTTCCTTTGTAACATTTTTTTTTTATTCTGGGTGCATTTTTTTGGGTCAATAGCAGTTTTTTTTCTAAAATTCAGCTTGTTGTAGGAATAGCGTTTTCTCAGGCAGTTTGTAGTTTTTCTACCATAAACTTCCATTGTTTTTTTTGCTTTTTCATTCAGCAGTAAATGTGTTGTATCTTATTGGGTGTGTTCTCCTAGCATTTTTTCCACATTATGTGGGGGTTCACATAATTTGTAATAGGGAATGATGCACTGATCAAAAAATGCATGTACCTATATATACTTTTTGGCAACAAATGTTGCAAACACTACACAAAAAATGCATGATGCCTAAAAAACAAAGCATGCAGTTTTTAAAGTGTATTTTGGCAAAAAAAAAATGTCATGCAAAATGTGAAGTGTCCATACTATGGCAAAATCCACAATAATGTCTGCAAGTATAGTGCTCCAGAAAAATGGTACTTAGGACTGCAGACATTTAGCCTTTTGCTGCTATGCAAAGCCATCAAAACCTTACTATCTTGGTAACAAAGTTATACTGTTATGCACTTCTTTACTGTTTCATATTGTTAAACTCAGCTTTAGTTGTTTACTATAATATGTTTTGTTTATGTGCATTATCATCTGCATCGTGGGAAGGGTTAACACATAGCAAGATAATACTGAGACACTGAGACTTGTTATCTATGGACTGAGAAGTTCCACTTTGCTAGAAGATGCACAGTTGAGTTTTGGAGGAAAAATCTCAGACAATGACCTTTGCACCATCTGGAAAAAAAAAGTATTTCCCATAGGCCAGAATGAAAGCTCTATACAAATGTATGAAAGACTGAAATTGTTACAATGATGTCTTAAGGGTTGTGTTTCGCCACTCCACAGCTCCCATTAGAAGATTCTAATCATCTAGACACTGTATAAAAGGCTAACCCCTTAGGGGTTCTGCAGATAGAGACCAGTGCTTTGCAAAATAGACTGCCTGTATGACCAGAAGAAGATTCTGAGACACAGATCCTGGGTCACCAATTCTTGGAAAAAGAAGCCAGCCAGTCAACATACCAGCCTTGTGTGAGAGAGAGAGAGTGAGGGACAGGTATCCCTACAAGAGAGAAGACTGGAGAAGCTGTTCCGTGTCTTGCTTGTATTGTTTTGCACTTGAGTTCTTCCATTAAAGAAGTGCAGTGGTATACTGCAGACTCCTGACTCTCTGAATTTCTTTCCCATTGGAGTGTACCACGCCTTAACAACCCGTTTAAGAGAGCAGCACCACATGGTGACACCTTAACAGTGTCCAGGGAATTCAGCGTAGAGTTCCGACCACCTCAAACCTGGGCACTGCACAAGCAACCCTATTGTTGTGGGTTTTGCTATAGCCTGCCCACTGATCTGCAGCAAAATCAGCAAATTTGCTTTTTAAATTATTGCATTGTTTTTCTTTTAAGGATAACTTCACACAACTAATTCAGCATGGATTCTGTGGCAGATTCTATATTAAAGTGCAAATGCTATCTGACTCCCACTCAATTAAATGGGCAATGTGGTTCACTAGTGATTTCAAAAATGTGGTACAAAAAAAAAAAGAATGGATATGTCTATTCCTTGGTTTCCAGTTCAGCAGGTGTGACCCTGAATAGCCATGCCTCCCAACTTTTGGATAGTGAAAGAGGGACTTTTATATGAACTAGATAACCTTTTCATGTGTAACCATACACTTAAATAGTTATTCATTTACAAATTAGCACAAAGTCATCCAAGTACAGACATTGTTACGCTTCAAATTGCAACAAGGATTTGCTGCAATTGCAACAAGCACACTTTAGCACAACAAGCTGAACTGCATGGACTTCTCTCTATTTCAGCCTTACAAACTATGTAACTATGTAGCAAATTAAGCCTTAAACACAGTTAGGATCCAGAGAGAGGCTTTTTGGGGGGCAATAGGATAACTTTAGGGATGCAAGTTTATTTATGATGTCAAAAAGAGGAACGTTAAAGGTGTAAAGAGGGAGAATTGGAGTCTGGGAGGTATGGATTAGTCCATTTAATTGGGTTTGATCAGAGGCCAAAAGTACCTCTGCAAGATGAAAATCCATGGCAGAAATTTGAGGCATTGCCTCCTTTCTCTGCTGAGGATTCCGCATCAGATATTTCCTATGGAAATGACCCATTGTGTGAATCTACCCTTAGGAAATCCAAAAGAAAATCTGCGGCAGCAAATTTACACTAAAACCCATAGAATTTGGATCACCCATCAGATTTGCTAGAAATATTTTCCCAGCAAATTCATCCTATGTGAAATCAACTACTGATCATTCATTTTTGGTTTGGAGATTTAGCCCCTTGCTGTCATAGACTGTCCGTAGAGAGCCTTAAGAGGCAACTGACAACATCTCACCTATATATTGTACAATTCATGCAGAGTATCCAATTTTCAAGAAACTATTAACTGCGAAACTTGTGTAACACATCACTCTCTTAGAGCAGAATTGTGCAATGTCATAATGGCTTCGATAGGTAGGAACAGGCCGTGTCCTAGTCATGTCTCTAGAGGAGAGGAAAGGAGTTAATAGGAATGATGCCCTCAGCTCAGCTGGCACACAGAGAAGCCGGGCGCTGGACGGACGCCAAGATAATCATGGTTGAATGGAGCTTTCTCTGTCCCTGAAGAGTCTTTACAAATTATTGGGCAACAGCTAGAGTTCAAAGGGGCACAGTCTAATGGGAGCCTGTATGATTACAAAGAGCAGGAGCCTGCTGTAATGCTGCTATGAGCCTGTCCTCTTGTCCTGCACCATCAGCCGTTGCAGCTTCTCTATGCCCATTACAATTTTAGCCCTCCACTTGTTCACCCTTTGTTTTCCCAGCTGCATCTTTCCATTTCCTTTTACCCCTCGCTGCCACCACCATTTTATTTGACTCTTTGCAACAGTCTGTTGGCCACTGTAATTATTAGTAATCATAAGTAGGAAGAAGGAACGAGGATGCCAAAGAAAAAGCCCAGAGCCTCTCGGGAAAAGAAAGTGCATCCGAACATGTTTCAATTTGGGGGGAATTATTTTGCCCTCCGAGAATTAGCCATACATCATTCCTTCTCACCCTGCTGACGTTAATTCTGTTTTCTAGGTCTTAAATAGAAATGTTCCCCTGTAAATACACAGAGCAGCTGCCTGTTGGTTGCAAAGTGTTACTAATAACCAAGGAAGCCGAGGCTGACCTACTTGACATTACACATTAGTTCTGCTTCACTGCGACTCTGCTTTGATGTCAGCCTTTTTTTTTTTTCCAAATGTGACTTGAAAACCACATTTGTGTTTCGTTTGAAGCAGTTTTCCCTGTGACTGCTGCCCAGGAGGCTGTAGAGTGGCTTGTGGTGTGAGAGTGCTGTGCTTTCACACTATACATGACATGGAGATAATAGCAAAAGAGTGTTCTACTTATCCAGCGGACATACAACCCTCTGTTTTGTCATCCAGACTGCTGCACATTTACAGTCTTGGGATATGCGCTCGATATAATAGGAAGTGAATGGACGCAAAGTTGGAAAGAACAGATTTCCTTTTAAAATGCATTTACCTATGGACACAGCATCTTATACAACATTTCTTGGGCTTAAAAGTCACCTTGAAATGTTTTTATTTTATTTTGAAGGTTCAGGGTTATGATAGTTTGATCACTTTAAGATTAAAACTTCTCCTTACCTACATACAGGGCTGCCATCAGTCGCCTAGTAACCGTTTCAGGGCCCCATACAGACCACTCAAATGGGACCCCCATGCATTACTAGTTCCTATTTTTTAACATATCAGTGGCCCCCTTTTTGATTATGGCCCTTGACAGGAGTACTGCCCCTACTGCCCGGTTGGCATCCCTGCTTGGGTAGCAAAGTTCAGCTAGACAGGGATATCTTACTGCTGTCAGGGACTGTCAGGGACACACATAGAGACACAGACAAGTGAGGCCCTGACACTGGTCCCAGCCTCTGTTCCTTCCTTTTGGGGAACCCGATTCCTTAATAGGTCGGCCCCAACCAGATGACTGATAACTGCACTGAGCCAAGTGTGGACATGGACAGAGACAAACAAACACAGAACAAGCAAGTGTAGTCGGGCAGTCCAAGTTAGCAACAAGCGGGCAGCGTAGTACAAAAACGTGAGACAAGAGCAGGGGCGTCGCTAGGGTGTTTTCTTCGGGGCTCGGGCCCCGAATAAAACCCCCTGTGCCCCGAGTCTCCCGGGCTCCAGGCCTCTGCGCTGGGCCTGGAGCACCGACTGGCTCTTCAGCTGCATGTGCGTCCGCTGGACGCACACACAGCTGAGGGCTTCTGCGGGGCAGAGAGCGAGCGCTCCCTGCCCCGCAGACAGTGTCGGATCGGCTCTGGGTCCGACACTGCGGGGCCGCCGGGTCCTCACAGCGCTGAGGACTCGCCGCGGCCCCGTGTTCCTCAGCCGGCAGCGTCGCGATGATGTGATGTCATCGCGACGCTGCCTGTCCTCGAGCGCACAGCGCGTCATAGGCCGTGCGCCTGAGGAGCTGCCGGAGGAGCGTGGGCTGAAGAGGACGGAGCGCGCTCCCCGGGGGAGTTAAGGTGAGTATTAATGTTGTTATTTTTAAAGCGTTTACCTGCCTGTGTGCCCCTATAATGCCTGCCTGTGCCCCTATAATGCCTGCCTGTGGCCCCCATATCCCTGCCTGTGGCCCCCATATCCCTGCCTGTGCCCCTATAATGCCTGCCTGTGGCCCCCATATCCCTGCCTGTTCCCTATAATGCCTGCCTGTGGCCCCCATATCCCTGCCTGTGGCCCCCATATCCCTGCCTGTGGCCCCCATATACTGCCTGTGCCCCTATAATGCCTGTGGCCCCCATATCCCTGCCTGTGGCCTGCATATTACTGCCTGTGGCCCCCATATGCCTGCCTGTGGCCCCCATATGCCTGCCTGTGGCCCCCATATGCCTGCCTGTGGCCCCCATATACTGCCTGTGGCCCCCATATCCCTGCCTGTGCCCCTATAATGCCTGACTGTGCCCCCCATATCCCTGCCTGTGGCCCCCATATCCCTGCCTGTGGCCCCCATATGCTGCCTGTGGCCCCCATATACTGCCTCAGTGCCCCTATATACCTTCTTGTGGCCCGTATATACTGCCTCAGTGCCCCCATATACTGCCTGTGGCCCCATATACTGCCTCAGTGCCCCCATATACTGCCTCAGTGCCCCCCTATATACTGTCTGTGGCCCCTATATACCTGCCTGTGGCCCCTATATACCTGCCTGTGGCCCCATATACCTGCCTGTGGCCCCATATACTGCTTCAGTGCCCCTATATACCTAACTGAGGGGACTGCTATACCTATAATTAAGGAGTTGCTGGAAATGTGAGATTCTAAGATATTTGTGTCCAAATCCTTAGGGACGAGTATTGGCCGGGAGCAATCAGCATGAAGGTGTGAACCGGATGGAGAAGAGAAGGGAAAGTGAACGACGCTGATCAGAAAAGACGTCTCCGGTGAGTCACTAAATGTAACTGCAGTGTAATCACTTATATGTCTGCAGAGTCTACATACAACAAGTATCTACAACTATATGGTCACTATATGGCGGTAATATATGTCTCTAGGGCCTGTGTACAGCTGGTATTCACATGTGGGGGTTGCGTTCGGTCAGGGTCTGGCAGGATTATTTGAGCCTTAAGTAGTAATAGTTTGTGGTCTTGGTTTTGTAGGAGAGTTTTAGTAACAATCACTTGTCTGGTAGATTTGCTCCATGTGTAGGTGGATTATTTGGTGACTGTTTTGGGGTATTGTCATATGAAGGTGAGAAGTTCTGAAAAAGTAAATTTGTCATTGGTGATTTTTACTGTACAGTGACTGCTGAGGAGATGGACGGGATCTGTGTGGGATGTGCAGAAAATTAGTGACAGGAACAGAAGGTTTTTCCTGTAAAAAAACATCCACAGTTCACAATGAGGCGTGAAAAATGTCGTGTGAACCCAGCCCTACCCAGAAAAACACAAAGGGCCCGAGCCCCGGATGTTTTAGGACCCTAGCAACGCCCCTGGACAAGAGAATAACTGGGATACAAGCAAAGGTCAGAGTAACACAGAGAGACAAATGAAAGCACCGGTGGACTATAGGGAGAGTAAACCATATAGCAGGCATGGAAAGCAGGAAGCAGTGACTATAAATAGGGAAGGGGAGGAAGAAGAGCAGAAGTGATAGGAAGCAGAAACTGTCAATCACCAAGATAACAGATTAACCCCAAGAGTGCTGGAAGGTTCCTGGCCTCGGGCGTTGGCCAGAAATCAATTAGAGTCCAAGGTTTGAGAACAGGGTTCACAATAGGAGAAATGATACCAAGCAAAGCCGCAGTTATGGACGCAGCGGCCGCCAGAGCCGAATGGCGCGAACGTGACAACTGCATTGTCTATTTTTAGATCTCAACAAAAGCCATTGGAAATCATTAAATAAATTGAGATAACTTTCTGTGACATCATTTTGTGTTTTTTGTAAAGTTTACCTTTACTACATCTGTAGTTGCCAGTGCTGTGCAAATTGGAAAAGGGCCCCATAGCAGACATCAGAATAGGCCTTTGGGTCAACTCTTTATCCCATGCTTGTTTCAGAAACCTGCCACATTATCTGGCTCTATGGTACATACACTCTTACAAGTGGTTCTGCCCAGAACAGTAGAACTTTTTTTTAACCTTTAAGGGAGTATTTCCATCACAGCAAGTGCTGTTGGAAAGGTCAATTCACTACAAAATTAGCAATTTTCAAAATGCATGTCATTAAAAAACATGTATGCTTTACCTAATACATGCCTTTTTTTCTCCTGTAACGTTATCTCTTGTCTTGTTGGTTACTGACCACCATTGTGTGCTTTCAGTGGCGGCCGGTAATGCAGCTTTACTGTGGTCGCGAAAGCAGAGACGCATATTTTTGCTTATGTGCACTCGCACTATCCTCTCGCTGCCAAGCCACCGGAACTTATTCTCAAACAGTTTTTAAAAATGCTGCATTACCGGCCATAACTGAAAGCACATAGTGGTGGTCGGTAACCAAGGAGACAAGAGAGCAAGTTGAAGGTGCAAAAAGGGCACGTATTAGGTAAAGCATACATTTTTTTTTAATAACATACATTTATTTTATTCTACAATAACTGGCTGTTCCATCAGCACTTGCTGTGATGGGAATACCCATTTAACCCTTTCCCAATGCAGCAATTTTTGGCAATGGCATTTTTATTATTTTCATTCATACTTTTCAAGAGTCAAAACATATTTATTTTATCATGGACATAGCTGTAGGGTTTGTATTTTGTAAGCTGACTGGTGTTTTTCAATGTTACCATAGAATGAACTGAGAAACCAAAAATATTTGTGGGGAGGGATAGAAAAAGTATTACTTTTTTTCTCCTTTTAATAGATTTAACCTTGCAAGATAGAGGACAATAAACGTTATTCTTTAGGTCAGTATGATCATGGTGATGCCACATTTATATAGTTTTGTTACCATTTTAGTGCATTTAAAAAGAAAACTTAAAAAATACATATAGTATATTATGTACACATAATTTGGCACTAAGTGCAGACCTCTCTGTACTTTAGTCATTTTTTACATAGCATGGTTGAAACAAAAAGTTTTTTGTCTATCAAGTTCAACCAAGGGTAGAAAGATGTGGATCAAGGTAAAAGGTATTTTTTTCTTATTCTAACTTCAGAAGGTGCAATTGATTTCTTCAGAAAATGAGATATTGTCCTCTTCCTGTCACAATATGCATTTAATATGTGTAGAATGCTTTTGTGGTCCTTCATGTGATCAATGCATATTGATTGTATCGTGTATAATATGGAATTTATGCAGTAAACTGTTTTCTTGTATTCACTGTCAACACACCAGACTTTTTCTTGATCTGTAGTTATTAAGCCAGGGCCTTTCTTATTCCGGAAGGCACACTAATAGATTCCCTGATGGCTTCATATCTGGCATAAGCATGTTTGTTCTTGTACACAAATCTCAAACTTCCTTTCCAGGTTTGCGTGTGAGCACCAAAATGTATCCACATAGACATTCTTAATAGTCTCCGAAGAGAAATTGTGGCTGTAGGTCAGTGTAAATAAATCATCTAAAATCTGAATCCTTAGTATTGTTAGGCACATATGACCAATAGTGAAGCACAGATACGAAAAAATAAATAAAATAAGCAAAGTTAACTCAATAAACATTTTGAAATTCAGAATTTAATGGAGAAAAAGTTCTTCCAGAATTTGCTATTTTACAATCTCACAATTGTCATTACAAATAAAAGCTTCACAAATGGGTGATTTCAACCTTGAGTCAAAACAAATGTACAGTACAATTTAGCACATCAAAATTGCAGGTACTGTTATACACAAGGCTCAATATAAAATCAAAATTCAAAGAAACTCTTCCACTACTGAATTTGAAGAGCTAAGTGAGATGAAATTGCTTCCCCAAGGTCTTATGGGACTGGCATTGACACTGATTGGCATCTCCCATCTCTAAGGCAATTACATTAACCACAAGGTTGTTTTACTCTATGTTTGTGGCTGTCCTATCCCATTTGGAGTTTTAAAGATAAAGCTTGAATCTTTAAAATCATTTTCCACTGAGTTCATATTGGTAGTTTATAGACAGCCCGGTAACATTATTATGAGCACTTCTTGGTCATGAATAAATCTATGTGTGGTGTGTTAGCTTGGTAGGTATCTAAGGTCTATGATAGGGTAAAGGGGTGATTAGTCATAGTTGCAAAAAGGGATGGTTAATGGTTAAAGGGCAAGGGTGATAGTACGTATGAAACTGCAGTTTCTGAACTTTTCGCATTCTGCCATGGTGAAAGTGTATCCCGATTTTTAAGACAGTTTCTGTCCCATAGACGTCTATAGGAGAGTTTTCACTGGTAAGGGAGGGAAGAGGGGGAGCTGTGACATCTCCTCTTGTGACTGGTGGATTCTGTGTTATCTGTACACAATGGTGTCTCCTTTCAGTGTGACCCTGCTTTTACTGATAATGAGCACACTGCTGAAAAGCTCTCTAAACAGAGCAGGAAGTGTCAGACGATTATTAGGCCTAGTGGCCAAAGTGAAAAACTGCAGGACTTAAGAATTATTAAAAAAATACTGAAAGTGATATGGAAAATTAAAAAAAAACCATAACCAAAAATTCCTACAAAATGTGTTTAACATAAAAATGTAAGTTAAACAATAAGTCATTTTTTGATGACACATTCCCTTTAAGTCCTGCAGTTTTCACTTTGGCCACTAGGCCTATTAATTGTCTGACACTTCCTGTTCTGTAGAGGGAGATTTTCAGTGTCTGCTCATTATCAGTAAAAGCAATGTCAAACTGAAAGGAGACACCAATGTGTATAGATAACACAAAATCCACCAGTCACAAGAGGAGATAGTCACAGCAAACCCTTTCACCTCCCTGCACAGTGATTTCTTCCTAGGTCACACAGAATGACTAGAAAACTTTCCTATAGAAGTCTATGGGACAGAGTCAGTCTTCAGGATCCTATGTGCATGAAGCTGCTGTAAAGCATCTCTCTGACTGCTGTTAAAACAGTGCTAGCAAGAATGTCTTCCCCACAATCATATATAGACTGCCGAATTGAGAAATCTACAATCAGGAAATAAAAACATCTAAGAAGGAAAGAATATGGATCAGGGGCTTGATTTAATAAGTAAAAAAAAAAAAATTGCAAAAAATTCCCTTTAAGCTACAGTGCTGTAGTTCTCCACCAAAAGGATCCAATTGGTTACCAGACGTGTGCCTAAAACACCAGCTCTGCGAACCCTATTGCAGATGAGGCTCAGAAGCAAACGGATATCACTGCACCCCTGCTGACAAAGTTACATTGGCAGAAAAGGCTTCAATTTTCATGGCAGTATTGAAATTGGACACTTTCTGATGAGTCATGTTTTCTGCCTCATCGAACAGATGAATGTAGGCATCTCAGGTGGGAAACATCAGAGAACAAATGCCCTACAATTATTGCTGACAAAACACAAGCTGGGGTGGCAGCGTTATTGTCTGGGGAATATTTTCATGGCGTGCTGGTTGTCTTCCCTTGGGTGGATAAGATCTTTCAACAAGACAATGCGACATGTCATGCAGTTAGAAATGTCCGATATTGGTTGTAAGAGCAGAACCAAGACTTCCAAGCACTACACTGACCCCCTAATTCCCCAGACTTGACTCCATTGGCCATTTGTGGGACCAACTTGATCATCGTGTTTATTCTATGGACCCTCCCAAATACACCCTGCAGCAGCTTAGAGATGCAGTCAGCATGGCTCCAGATACCTACAACCTACAAGGACCTTCTTGAGTCACTCGCAGCCTGTCTAGCTACCGTCCGTGTTGTACATAGTGGTTACTCAAGATATTAGCTGGTGGTCATAATAATGAGACTTGTTTATTTAAGTCATGCAAATTTTTCTATATTACTTATACATTTTATCAGTTGCATGCAATTGACTTTTACCACCACAAGACAACTACAGAGCTCTAGGGATATACTGTAGACTAGAGGACACTATGATTGGTTAAAATATAAGTAGCGGGAACGTTTAAGATTAGAAAAGGTTTCATTGGCATCATATGTGGATTACAACCGTGGATCCGGAGGAGGGAAGTCGGCCCTTACCCAGATGGAAGAACAAATTTATAGATAATTGGCCGGTAAATTTTGTGGTCATTCAGATTTTTGTACCAATGTCTTTTGAGTGTAATTCCAACAGTAAGCCAATGAGTTTTCTGCATTACTATCCATAAGTAATGCATAAGCATCATACTCATCAGACTTCCAGAGCTAATTGTGAAGTCAATTAAACAGTAACTCAATGTACAGCTTATTAGGTAGCACAGTCTTTCACACGTATTTGATAGTACAACCAGTGAAAGCCTAAACTTTACCGATCTGCAATTATCATGACACTGGGGGAAATGTATCATCTGTGTCATAACATGCATGCATCAAGGAGTCAGCAAAAATGGTGCAAATTCATGAAAATTCCGTGCAATTTGCAGCAGGTAATTGCTTCCTCGTGTGTCATTTTGATGACAGGAGTGAATTGTGAAGTGAAGGAAATTATAAGAACAATTCCTATTCCCTTCTTTCTGGATCTACTCCTAATTTTAACTTTGAAAACAGCAACAAAAAACAATTATTCTTTTTTTTCTCAGGCATTTTTTGACGTGTTTTACTTTCTTAACCCTTACCTTTTGTATATCAGTAGAGAGTAATCAAATGAACTGCAAACAATGCATTTTTTTGGTGCTTTCTTGTTACTTTTGGTGCATTTTGTGGGTCCGTGACTTTTTTTCAGGATGTAGCATACTGTGCGTAGGGCAATTTCTAAGGCTTTTTTTTTTTTTTTTACTATAAATGTCTGTATAGGAAAACAATGTCTATAAAAAGACCTGCATGTCTGAATTATAAAACGCCAGTCAAAGAATTCTAGTAAAATTGGTAAATCCATAACATTTTTAGTAGGAAAAAAAACCACAAATCTATTAAGGAAGCCTTCAATTGTTCTCTTCCTTAGTAGCCCTGAACGTGACGGAGCTGTGTGCATTTGGTTCACATGTATGAAAACTGTCTTGGTCTAAGACTTTCTTTGTTACCCATAACAACCAATCAGAGCTCCCATTTAATTTTTCTCAGAGCACTATATGAAATGAGAGAGGAACTCTGGTTGCTATGGGCAGCAAAGAAAGCTTTAGACCTTGACATTTTTCATACTGTACATTTCCCCTTAAACCTACAGTCTTCTCTGTGGCTCTGTACTAAACTACTCCTCAGAGTCACTACCCTCTAGGGGTATATATACACATGAGTTTTAGACATGAATTTGTATACTACTATTTAGTGTATGCCCGAAAGGCGTCAGCTGATTTTCTTTTGTGTCCTGTAAATGGCACATACAATTTTTAAAGGGTGAAATAAAGTTGAATATTTTTTAATCTAAGAAGCTGGAAAAACAACCTTATTTTCCTGATGTTTGTTCACAGACCAGCAATCCCCTGGGATAACTCCTTTGCTTTGAAATTCATGCCCGGATTGATTGAATGGATTCAAGAAGCGGTGAGACAAATGACTTGTTTTTCTCAGTGAGATATAAATTTACACACACACATCTGGCCAATCATGTTAACTGAACCTGAATCATGTGACTGAACTTCTCAGAGACTGCCGGAACAAAGCATCAATCAAGGAACAAAATATCCAAATAACATTGTTAGTGATATTTTTAATAATGAAATAATAGATTGTTTCTATGATTTAAACCGTAAGGTGTAGAAGCATTTAGGGCGACATGTATGTATTTTGGCGCCCAGGCGCCATTTTTTCTGCACGCATTTGTAGCATAGAATGCGCTGAATCTATGAACCTGCTCTACTGCGGGTCATCTATTTGGAGCTTTCTAGCTACAAAGGGACACTTTTGTTCAGGTAAACCACATTTAAAGTGCTTTACCTTTTCCATCAGTAATACACCTGGATTTTATGTTCAAAACTCCTAAATGTGTAGAATCATACGGTTATAGTGCGCATTCCTCCCGCACGCTTCTGATCTCAGGAACATTACAAAGTGCTTTGGGCACTCTGTAATGGGCCTGATATTGGAGTATGCTGTTTAAAAACAGAGCAAACGGGCTCTGACTTCTGACACAGCCCCGTTCATACATGTCACCCTTAGTCTAAAAATCCAATGCTTTCAGTCAGTCAGGGGTTGCAGTGGTTATGCCCCATTCAGTCAGAGATGGAAAAAACAGAGGACCAGGGAGAGACACCACAGAGACGGCAATGGAATGACAGGGAGGAGGAAGGTGCCTAAATTGCTTTAAATTTAATTTGGGCAGAAATAACATTAATTTATTTTTAAATAAAGTGGGCAGCCCCTTTAAAAAAATCACTTTGCTTTTCTCTTATGACGATCCATACTGTAAAATGATCATTTGATTTAAACCATTGTAAGGCTGCAGCTGGGAAGGTCTGCAATGGTGTGTATATCTCAGCCAGGTTCTGGGCGTATGCCTGGAGAGAGCAAAACACATGCCACCAAGGTAAGGAGCCTTGGTGGAGTGAAAGGCCCATGTTAAATAGGTGTCGACAGTACAGACTGTCGACATACATTTAAGTTGTCTGTTAGTACGGCTTCCAGCCATTCCTGGGTCGGCCTTTCATTGGGAGTAAGCATAGAGCAGGGTGGGTGCTTACTCCCCATGGTTCCACTCTGGGATTTCCCGGCTGTATATAAGATCAGCAGGTAAGCTGACTGGTTGGGCTGTATCTCCAGTCTACCTTCTGGGCTGGAGACATTCACACTGTTGGAAGCCAGTGTCTGCTACACCGTCACTCCAAGGTGCTAGTGAGGGAACTACACCTGTGTATAGTAAGCGCTCAGACGAGCAGGAGTTTTTGTTTATGTTTCTATGTTTGCTGTACATGTATTGCCATCCGTTTTTGTTCTGCTGGTGCAATAAACACACTGAAGCAAGAAACCGTTTTTACCAGATATCTGCCTCTGTCTCATGCCTGAAGGACTTGTGATGTGATCCCAGAGCTGTGCAAGCTCACATATGGTGGAGGTATGCAAAGGGCATTTTAAAAGAGCGCCCTTCTCTTAAAGAGACAGGCAGCAAACGTGGTTCCAGCATATGTCTTGGATTAAAGCCAAAAACTATACAAAAGCAGAGACATCCAAAAAGGCGAGCGGGTAAAACAGTTGATTCAGGCAAAAAACAAACCTCCAGCTGATGGCGGCAAGTCAGCAAAAGGCCCACGAGGAGACCGTATGAGCCCAGGCAGAAACCAATTGCCTGTTATTGAAACACACCAGGCAGCCGTGAAAGAGCAGCAACATGTGAACCTGGCTCCTTCAGCAACAACTTCAGGCCCTGACTGCAAGGCCAGAGGCGGTCAGCAGGTGGGCAGTTGACGCCCCGTCAAGCGGGTACTGCAAGCCCTGCGAAAGATGCCCCAAGACGACGATGTGGAAGCATTTCTCGGCAACCTTTGAAAGGATCGCGAGAGAGAGCGGCCCCAGGGGCCAGGGGTCCTGGCCCCCTTTCTTACGGCGAACCCAAAAGGCTTACTTCGACCTGAGGGCTGAAAGCGCCAAGGACTACGCACGGCTGAAAGGGGGGGATTTTAGCCCGGAATGGGGGGTTTACTCTGGCGGTCCGGGCCCAGAGAGTTCACGCCTGGGAGTTTGATCCAGCAAAGCCAGCTTGGTCACAGATGTATGATCTCTTCCACCTCACCAGCAAGTGGCTGCAGCCCGAACGTCTTACAGATGTTCAGGTGACTGAGCAGGTCGTCTGTGACCGCTTCATGCATGCCCTACCCATGGGGATCCAGCGGTGTGTGGGGTACACGGACCCCAAAAGCCTGGATGAGCTTGTCTCGATTGTGGAGCGTTATAGTGCCACCGAGGAGTTCCTCCAAGGACTGCATCCACCGGAGTCAGCATGGGGTAAGACTGTCCCTGTCCCAAAAGGGGGATCTATAGGTCCTGAGGGGAGGGGATCCCGGCTGGGTAAAAAAGGGGGAAGGTTGCCAACCCCAAAGAGACACCTCTTGCTCAGAGCCCGGGGCCCCATCATCTGCTGGCGATGCAATGGACTCGAACACGTCGCCGCACGGTGTCCTACTTTGGGGGAACCCATGGACTGTGGTATGAGGCGTACGTCGTTGTTTGCAAGGCCTTCATACACCATGTACACTGAGACTGGGGGAAATCGGCGGGTATGCACCGTTAAGATTAATGGACACACCGTACAAGCCCTCATGGACTCCGGAAGTTTGGTGACCCTGGTACAAGCCAGGCTGGTGGGCGCAGACCAACTCCGACCCCGCCGTGTAGGGGTGGTCTGTGTACACGGGGACACCAGGGACTACCCAACGGCGGTACTCACCCTAAAGACCCCCTGCGGGCCCGCAAGACTTTAAAGGTGGCCTTTCGTCGGGGAGCCTACCCACAGTGTGATCATAGGCTGTGATTTCCCCTTGTTCTGGGATTTGTGGTGAAATAAAAAGTGTACCCAGTATCAGGTGGTAAAGGGTAATGTGTCTGCACAGGGACCAAAGGAGCCCGATGGGTTTCCTTTGTCCATCCTGGCTGGGGACCCTGAGGAAAACCCCTCTGAGCTCGAGTTCGCCTCATTGCTAGTATCCAGGGGGAACTTTGGCACGGAGCAGCTGAGGGACCCAAACTTGGAGCATGCTTGGAAAAGCGTGAAAGTGATAGATGGGAAACCCCAGGAACCAGGCGAGAGTTTGGTCTACCCCATTTTTGTGGTCAACAACAATATGTTGTACCGAGTAAAAAAGACCCCAACCGAAGTGGTGGAGCAATTGGTGGTCCCCAGGTCACATGTCCGCCAGGTGTTGGAGCTAGCCCACTCCCATGTGCTGGAGGGACACTTAGTGGTGGAGAAAACCCGGGAGAGGGTAGAACGCAACTTCTACTGGCCAGGGATTTATAGGACAATTGAAGATTTCTGCCAGTCTTGCCCAAAATTGCCAAATAAATGCCCCTAGGCCCCATTTTTTAGAGCCCTTAATCCCCTGCCAATAATAGAGGTCCCCTTTTAGAGGTCGGCATGGACCTGGGGAAGGGCCGCTCCCGAAGTCAGCCCGGGGGAACATCAGCATACCTTAGTTTGGGCCTTTATACGCCCAAACCCGATTTTCCCGAGGCCATTCCCCTTAGGAACACCTCCTCAAAAGGGATTGCCAAGGAGTTGTTCCAAATGTTCACCCACACAGGTATCCTGAAGGAGATACTGACTGACCAGGGTACCCCCTTCATGTCTAAGGTGACCAAAGAACTCTGCGCCGCCTCCCCAATATTACCCATCTCCCTATCTCGGTATAATCATCCCCCGACCGATGGTCTGGTGGAGAGGTTCAATAAGACCCTAAAGGCAATGCTTAAAAAGGGTGGTGGATAAGGATGGGAGAGACTGGGACCACCTACTATCCTATCTCATGTTCTCTATACGGGAAGTACCGCAAGCGTCCACAGGGTTCTCTCCCTTCGAACTCCTCTATGGTAGACATCCCCGGGGACTCCTGGACATAGCCAATGAAACCTGGGAGCAGGAAAGTACCCCCTATAGGAGCGTGATTGAACATATTGCCGAGATGCAGGATAGAATCGCAGCAGTCCTGCCTATAGTGCGTGAAAACCTACAGCGGGCCCAAGAGACCCAGGCAAGGGTATATAACAGGTCCGCAAGGGTCAGAGTGTTCCAGCCTGGAGATCGGGTGCTAGTGCTTGTCCCCACGGTCGAAAGCAAGTTTCTGGCAAAGTGGCAGGGCCCCTATGAGATCAAAGAGTGGGTCAGTGAGGTCAACTATAAGGTGTTCCAGCCCGGCAAGAGGAAACCTTATCAAATCTACCACATCAACCTGATTAAGCCCTGGAAGGACCGTCAAAGTTTTATGGTGATAAGAGAGGGATAGGGTGCCCCAAACGGAGAATTACCCCCCACGTCCATATCTCCGAGTCCCTGTCAGAATCCAGCGGCGGAAACTAGGGAGTTACCTAAAGGAACCAGCAGGTCTTTTCAGATCTGCCAAGTCGCACGAAAGTAAAATTTAACATGCATCATCACAGAACCCTGCCAAAAAGGTACGGTTTTAGGCCATATAGGGTCCCTGAAGCTCAGAGGCAAGCGATTGCCGAGGAAGTTAAAAAGATGCTGGAGCTTGGGGTCATAGAAAAATCCAAAGTGGGTGGGGCGAGCCCCATGTGCTCTTACCTAAACCTGATGGCAGCTTTCGTTTTGCTCGATTTTCGTAAAATCAAACGAAATCTCAAATTTGATGCTACCAATGCCCCGGGTTGATGAATTGGTTGAGAGGCTAGGACCCGCGAAGGTACATCAGTACGTTAGACCTGACCAAGGGCTATTGGCAGTCCCCTCACAAGGAGGCGAGGGAGAAAAACGGCCTTTTCCACCCCAGATGGCCACTTTCACTATGTGGTCCTTCCCTTTGGCCACATGGGGCTTTCCGGCAATATTCCAGAGGATGAAAGGAAGTCATCCATACAGCCCCATAGAAAATTTTGCAGCAGCATATTTGGGGTTACGTGGTGGTCTTTAGCACGGATTGGGAGTCCCACCTGACCAGAGTGCAAGCTGTATTATACGCCATAAGGGCAGCAGGTCTGACCGCCAACCCTAACAAGTGTGCCATTGGGCTAGAGGAGGCTCGCTATCTGGGTTATGACATTGGGAGGGGGTTCATCAAGCCCAAAATGGACAAACTGAAGGCAATTAGAAATTGGCATCAACCGTGCTCAAAGAATCAGGTCCAGGCCTTCTTAGGTATCGCAGGGTACTATAGGAGGTTCGTGCCCAACTTTGCCTCCATAGCAGCCCCGCTTACGGAGCTCACCAAAGGAACAAAGTTCACCTTGGTCAAGTGGAACCAGGAGGCTGAACAAGCCTTCCAAAGTCTAAAGGAGGTACTCTGCAAGAGACCCGTGCTCATGCCCCGAAACTTTCAGAAAGAATTTCATTGTTCGGCAGACGCTATTGAGGTAGGCTTAAAGGGGGTGTCCTATCACAGCTGGTTGAGGGAGAAAGAAACCAGGTAGTTTTACCTCAGCAGGAAGCTGTCAGCGGCAGAGAAAAACTACGCCATAGTGGAGAGAGAATGCCTGGCCATTAAGTGGGCTATTGAGTCGTTGCATTACTACCTGATAGGTAGACCCTTTAGAGTCATCACAGACCATTCTCCTTTAAAGTGGATGGCACAAAACAAAGGGAAGAACGCAAGGGTGACCCGGTGGTTCCTGGCTCTCTAGGACTTTAAGTTTTTCTGTAGAACATCGCCCCGGTCACAACAGGCCAAAAGCCGATTTCGTTGGCACAGGTGCACAATTTTATGGCACAAAGTGCTCCGCCCCACAGGTCTGAGCAGAGGAGGGGATATGTAAGGCCACAGCTGGGAAGGTCTGCAATGGTGTGTATATCACAGCCAGGTTCTGGGCGTATGCCTGGAGAGAGCAAAACACATGCCACAAAGGTAAGGAGCCTTGGTGGAGTGAAAGGCCCATGTTAAATAGGTGTCGACAGTACAGACTGTCGACATACATTAAAGTTGTATGTTAGTACGGCTTTCCAGCATTTTCCTGGGTCCGGCCTTTCTTGGGAGTAAGCATAGAGCAGGGTGGGTGCTTACTCCCATCGTTTTCCTTTTGGGATTTCCCGGCTGTATATAAGGACAGCAGGTAAGCTGACTGGATGGGCTGTATCTCCAGTCTACCTTCTTGGCTGGAGACATTCACACTGTTGGAAGCCAGTGTCTGCTACACCGTCACTCCAAGGTGCTAGTGAGGGAACTACTCAAATTCAAAAAACAGTGGCACATTATGGACTAAGGAAACCGTCAAATGGGACATAGGAAATTTGGAAAAAGCATTACTGCTAACTAGGATACATGAAAAAAATTGAGGTTCTCAGTTCACACTTTTGGCCAAAAATGCTTAAGCCCACCTCCCAATCATTCAATGGGGACCTCAAGTGCAGGTGGGTCCTACGCTATTGTTACCTCTATTGGGTCCTGTTCAGACCTGCATACTTTAGGGAGCGAAGATACCTGCTTCAAAGAACACTGCACTGATTTAAAACCTGGGGAAGTGGGTGGGATGCAAACACCAAAATGGGGGACTACCACTCCTCCCTACATATAATCAAAACAACAATTGGTTTTGCACATGGAAAAACTTTGTTTGAAAAAAACAAATGCACACTGGTGTGGCAGCAATTATATGACATTTCAAATTAAAAAACAGTGGCACATTCTGGACTAAGGAAACTATCAAATAGGACATAGGAAATTTGGAAAAAGCACTACTGCTAACTAGAATACATGAAATAGCGTAGGACCCACCTGCACTTGAAGTCCCCTTGATGATTGGGAGGTGGGCTAAGCATTTTTGGCCAAAAGTGTGAATGAGAACCTCAATTTTTTTCATGTATCCTATTTTAGCGTAATGTTTTTTTCCAAATTTCCTATGTCCCATTTGAGGGTTTTCCCTTGGGTCCATAATGTGCCACTGTTTTTTTAATTTGAAATGTCTATATGAATTGCTGCCACACCAGTGTGCATTTGTTTTTTCAAACAAAGTTTTTCCATGTGCAAAACCAATTGTTGTTTTTGATTATAAGTGAGGGAACTACACCTATGTATAGTAAGCGCTCAAACGAGCAGGAGTTTTTGTTTATGTTTATCTGTTTGCTGTACATGTATTGCCATACGTTTTTGTTCTGCTGGTGCAATAAACACACGGAAGCAAGAAACCATTTGCACCAGATATCTGCCTCTGTCTCATGCTTGAAGCACTTGTGATGTGATCCCAGAACTGTGCAAGCTCACGCCATGCACTGAAAAATAAAAAGAAAGAAATAAAAAACCATGAGGATTGAATTTTATGTATATCCAGCCTCACAAAAAAATGGAAAAGAAAGCAACTTTCCCAGAGTCTTTCAGGAGGCTCTTGGGAAACGAGGGAGCCCTCCCAGAAGACTTGGCAAGTCTCCTGCACCAGTTGATAAAATAGGTGGTGCCAGGGTAATACGTCACGACACGCTGCTCTAAGGCCCAGGTACATGCAGAAGGTTTATGCCACAGATAGACTATATCTGTGGGACCGTCCCTTAGGCACATGACCTTTCTGTGATGCTCCCTGCGTCATGGATTGGGATATAAACCACCAGCCACCCCCTGCCGCACAGCACCAACTGGTTCTTTTATGCCGCAATGTAGGTATTTTTACCTTGTATCACAGAAAGGGAAGATCTCTCCCTTTCTGAGCCACTCATTGCCTCCCACTCAGCCAAGCCAGCATCTCTCTGATCTGTACTGACGAGGGGCAAACAACCTGAAACAGCTTTATACAGATGAGTGATGCTGTCTTGGCTAAATATCCATTTTGCTTTCCAAAGACCCAGTGAGTCAAAAGCAAATTGAGGATTTTTTACATCCAACAGAAGGCACTTGAGCTTTTCCATAATGCCTTGTGATACCTTGTATCACTGCATAGACTTAGGAAAGCTTATATCAATGGATGTGTATAAAGGGGTAGGGTTATGTAAAACAGGGGGGGTGTGGCATGCATAAAAACTTTTGTCAGGGAAAACCTGAAAGCCCACTTTTAAAAGTTGGCAATGTCTGAGTTGGGGAAGCCCTTTTAAGGTCTTTTGTGTTGAATATTATTGGCTCTATATCTGAGTACTATACTCATTTTTGTCTAATACCTGTGATTGCGATTGCATTGACCATAATTTTGATTTTATTTCTGAGTTGTCTTTACAAATACATTTTTCTGCCCTTAGAACATATGGGAAGGATTGTCCAGTCATTATGATGCTTAATCATTTGTGCACCCAGATTTAAGGTTTATTTGTTTTCCTCCAAATGCCGGTAGCATCGCCAACCGTAAAGACGGAGCACTTGGTAGTGAGATGATTAATCTGAGCCGTTCTCTATATTGTACTGAATCCTTTCATACAGCACATTTTACTGGGGGCAAAGTGGATGAATTTTTGGTTGGATTTTGTTCACAAATTTAAATAAAAGGGAAAGCTACAGTTTTTTGGGTCAAGTTCTTTTTACTAGAACGTTTTAAAGAATTTATCAAAGCAAAAGAAATTTGAACATAAATATGTATATATACAAAACAAATCTAAAACTTACATAAAACTTCAAATAAACAAAATTATAAAAGGGGTTTTTTGAGGGAAGGAGGACACTGAATGATAGAGAAAAATTTAAAACAATTCCCAAAATTACATGTAGTAGATTGTTCTATAGCAGCGAATGCTGCAGTTATTGTTTGGGGAATAGAGCAAAAAATTTGGGAAAAATGCAAAAAAAGTAATGGGGGTTTTATAAGATATTGATTGTTTTCAGCTTGTTTTTTGTCTAATGGGGATCATGTTTTTTTTAACATTTGTGTTTATGAAAAGCCATAAATGTGCTATTGTTCCTTGTTGATCCCCAGGGATCATTGATCCCTAGATGAATGCCAGGAATCAAGCTATTAAAAATACCCCCAACAATTTGTCTGGGTTTACCCTGGAATAAGAGATTTTAATTTTAAAAATTTGCTTTATAAACTATATCCAAAAATGATAATTTCCAGAAAAAATACTAATTGCTGAAGATCAATACATCCTGTATCTTCCATTGTTGGTAGTGATTACAGTGTTATAGTAACACAAGGTTAATGGTTTCTACTCTTTTGCTCACCTTTTTACATGCAACTACACCCTGAATATACAGCACTATATGTATATTTTGGATTACATAGTTCTATGGTTATGGCTAAGGCCCTGTTTATATAAAGGAAAAACCCGGTAAAGAAAACCATCAAGGGACCGGGAAAGGGCCCAATGAAGATAAAAAGGGGTCCATCAGGTTTCTGTCATTTTGTCAAGAATAACACTGCATGTTTCTAAATTTTATCAAACCCCCTGTCTTTAACAAAAGGCCCTCCCTTTTCCCTGGGACACTAGGGGAGTGCCATGGACAGGTATAAGGGCCCGGGGGTGAATGTTTTTCCCAAAAAATACGAGAAATACCTGGGTTTTTGGGTTTGGCTTTGTTATTCAATGGGTTTTTGGTTTTTTGGCTTTCAAAAGTTTTTAAAACCATATGGAGAAGGGGGCTGGTTCCTGCCCCGCATTTTTTTTGGGGCTGTGGGTGCGGAAAAAGTGGGTGGGGTAATATGGGTTGCTTGGGCTAGAGCTTTGCCTAGTGGAGGTCATTATTTGGGCAGAGCCCCAATGCGTAAAATCCTTTAACACTGCCACCGTCTTTTGACGGTGGGTGGTGGGGTCGTTGTTTGCAGGAAAGTCTTTTGGGTCGCTGAGAAGGAGTTTGCGGCCCCATGCCCTGCAGGGTGGATCGGTGTGTTCAAGCCCCATCCCAGAGCATTTCTGGAGCACCAGGTTGCAAACGGGCTTTAATTTTGATTGGGTGGTGGTTTTCACGGCAATCAAAGGTTCCCGGGGTCTGTGGGTTTTATGGAACGGTGAGAAGAGCCCCGGGGAAATGCACAGTCAACCCGGGGGTGATGACCAAAAAAAACAACCTCCCCAAAATGTATAAGGTTTGGAGGGAAAACCCAAAAATGATACCCGGAAATATACAAGAATACTAGAGAAAAATCAAGAAAAAATTCCTTGGGTATAAACCCAAAATTTAAACTTTTTTAATTATCCTATAAAATAGTAAAACCCCAAAAGGGTAGAAAAAAAAAAAAAATGGATATCGACCGGGCCCCACCCGAAGGGGGGGACAAGAAGGAAACCCCATTAAAAATTTCGTAACATTGGAGAATGAGAAATACATAAAAACCACCCCAAGCAAAAAAGCAAAAAGTGATAAGGATATACAAAAAGGGCCAAAAACAAAAAAAAAAAATAAAAAATAAGGGAATTACCCAAAAAAATACATATATAAGACAAAATAACGCGTTTCACCCCCAGGTAAAATGGGTAAACGGGGGGAAAAAAAATTGTTTTTATAAGAGAACCATAGCATGCATAGCTTTAGATTAGTCCCTTCAAAAAAATGATGACAGGTAAGGGTCCCTAGAGAGATCCGTGGGGATGCATAGATTGGGTGTAAAAGATGAAATTTTCAGGCCCTAGCAAAAAACAATCCTTATATACCCAGGATAATAAACTTACCCACATTTGAAAAACGGACGCGCCCGGGGTCCTAGCGGAGCGGGCGGGGGCCCCCTGAAAATAAAGTTGTATTTTAAAACAAAATTAGCCCTGGTATACAAATCTCGCAGGATACCCCGAGAGAACGCGCTGCGTAGAACGGATGAAGGGAAAAAGCCCTGAAACCTAATGGATAGGGACTAGAAAGGTTGCGCGAAAACTGCGCGGCGAATACAGGACGGGGAGTGTACGGGAAAAGGAACAGTGCAGCAAAAAAGGCCCAGTGCTGACAGGTTGAAAAAAGTGAAAAATTTAAAAAAAAAACATGCATCAAAGGGGAGTAGATAAACATATAAAATATAGGTTAGAAATGTGTTTATAAAAATGTATTGCAAAGATATATAATGAAAAGCCCCGGCTGCATAGGATAATGTAAATGGGAATAAAATTTTAAACAAGCAGATAAAGAAATAACACAAGAGATGAAAAGTAATTAATAGGTTATTTCAATATATGGTAAGGGGAGATACATAAAAAATGTAAAAAAAGAGAATCGTTTGACCTATGGTTGGGGGTTCTGATGGAAAACCCCGTGGCCCTTTTTTGTTGTAAAATTTTTATCAAAAAACCCCTTTTCGGGGGGAAGGAGGACAATTTGAAACACTAAAATTTAATCGATTTGGGGGTGGTAGTATGGATGTGTTCTAAAAGCCATATTCTAATAAACCCTCCCCAAGATTACATTTTTATTTGTTTAAGTGCCTAAAATGGGGTGGAAACGCACTTTTTGACATGGCCCCTAATTTTTTACCCCCGGTTGTAAAAGTCTGTTATTAAAAAAATAACATAAATTTTTCCCCTACACGAAATCGAAGAAAAAAATTCAGAATGCCCCAAATTGTGGTCCTTGGTTATTTTTAGTCTCAAAAAATTTGGAATAAAAAAATTATCAAAAAATTTTCATATATTCCAAAATGAGCCAACAAAAATACCTCCCCTAAAAAAGACCCCACTAAGGTCCCAAAAATGAAAAAACAAAAAATTTTAGTGGAGAAAAAAAAGGCGCCACATGCAAATTAAGAAAAGAAATGTTTTTTTTTTTTTTAAAAAAGAAAAAAAAAAAAAGAAAAGTAAATATTTGGGATCCCGAACTGTAATGCAGAAACAGAAAAAAAACAAAAATATCCCAAAAGTGAAAACATAAAAAAGAAAAACACGCAAAAAAGGATAATTATATTTTTTTCAAAACACCCCCACCCAGAATTTTTTTTTGGTTTCCCATAAATTTTTGACGATCCCATTAAAAAAGTAATAATTTATGAAGAGGAAATTAAAAAGTTGGGCTTGGGGACAAAATCAGATTTAAAAAAATGACCTTTTGGCGGAAAAAAATTAAATAAAAATACATATGCAAATTTTTTCCAAATCTTTTATTGGGTTTTGGAATAAACGCACAGCGATTCTTTAACAATAAGATATAACATTTTAGCTTTTTTGGGATTTATGAAGTTTGGGTTCATAAAAAGAGCAGGAAATTTAAACCTTTAAAAGGTCCCTTAAAAACCTCTTAAGGGCACAGGATTCGTAAATTCCTAAAAAAAAGTTAAAAAGATTGAAAAATTTATTTTGTAAAAATATGATTTTATTCATCAAAATAGGAACATTTGCTGCAATATGTAGGACATTTGTAGATAGAAGTACAGAAAAAACTAGTGGTGGTTCTGGTTGAGAAAATAAAGAAGGTCTTTATGCCTTTGGATTATGTGGGTTGTAAGCAGGTTTTTCTTTGATTTCTGACCCTATTCTGCAGCAAAAGCCATCAGCTTTGACTTTTATTACAGACTATAAGGATCAAAACCTGATTGGGCTGTCCCCCACTAAGTATGTAGACTGCTGCTGGCAGATTGCGCTGCTTGTTGTGCTGTGTTTTCCTATCACCAGAGACACATTTGCTATTGATTGGGATCCTGTTTGCATTAGATTTGCATAATGCACTTGTCATGTAAGTAGAAAAGAATGAATTAAAAGAATTGTTGCTAGGAATAAAAACTCAGTCTGATTCCCCTGTAACTCATATAAATTTCCCTTAATTTCCAGTCCAACCAAGCAAAATGTACCGATATATTGATACAATATAGCATAGAAATATAATAAAGCAGTGTTTTCCAGTTTTAACTGTTTGTTATCATTATTTATTGCTTGAATCAAATAAAATCTAAAAAGTCCTAGGTCTTACTTATGGATGTTAATATTTAATATAGGAGGATGCCACATTGCCAGCTGTCTAGCACACAGATCACGCTGATGCAAACAGTTACGAATGGTCTGATGTGACACTCCCTCAAACATGCCTGGAGCTGTGTGACATTCATCATCTAGTTCCACAGGGCCTCCACCTCTTTGCCTTTCTGTGACTCTTCCAGTCTCTCTGGATCTCTTTTGCAACCTGCTGATGACACTCTGTGACACTCTAAGCTGAGTGGCGCTTCCATCTGAGACCATCCTTCTTGAAACAAACACATAGTTGCTGATATGTTTCAGGCAACATGTGCCCTTAATCATAACAAGATGCTATGATTGAGGGCTTGTCCCCACAGCAGGGTTTTCAGGCGTTTTTACAGGCGGTTTTCAAATCTGAAAACCATCTGCAAACTGACTGTCAAGCTTTTACATTGATTTAAATAGAAAATCCATGCAGCAATCCCCACTGGACAGATTTTACGCCGGTTGGTTTTTGACACCACTGGCATTCCTAAAAACTTAGAACATGTTCATTCTTCCGCCCGGTTTTTGGGCAGAACATGAACATGTGGGTCTGAAGGGGGAGGGCTTGAATCTGCAAACTGCAAACAAAAGCCGCCCCCCTATGTGCCAAAAAAGAGGAAATACTGGTTGGAAAATCGAACCAGTATTTGGTCTTTGTCATGTGAACGCACCCTAGGGGCACTGAAACGCATTAGCATCTACATTATATGATGTTTTAAAACAATGGAATAAACTTCTTCATTTTTTTGGGGGACGCTGGGTTCGTTTTTTTTTAATCTTTTTCCTGTTTATCTTGGTTGGACTCTAAACACTCGGGACATCCTCTGAACTGGTGTGCTGGCTATTTTGTTTATGTTAAAGTTAAGAGATTTTCAAATTTAGTTCATTAAAAAGAAAAAAAAAAGAGAAATACATTTTGGGCGACATGCATGAAATTTGGCATTAACACACCAAATTTCATGCACATTATACAGGCATAGAATGCACACAAATTATGAACCCGCTCTACAGCGGATCATAAATCCGGTGTATTGTAGCGCTTTTATGACAGTTGTGGCTCAGGTATACCACTTTTAAAGTGGTTTTCCTGTTCCAGCAGTAATGCGCCTAGAAATGCTGTTGCAAAGCTATAAATATGTAGCTTTGCTACGGTTCTTGTGCGTCCCCCCCCCCCCCCCAAGTCAATGCTACAGTCAATGCCACAGTCATTGTTTAGTAACAATTAGTATTTCTAATATTGATATATTTCGTTTTTTATATATTTAGATTATTTCTAGGCATTGTTGTCATTTAAAAATCATATAAGCATCATAAATTATGGGTATCACCTAGAATAGGACAGCTAATTTCCAGTTCCTATTCTCAACATTATAACACGGCATAAGAAACTTCTAGCACTTAGTCTATAATTTATTACATTTAAGTGTTTGCCATTTGTTGTAATAACGTTAGCTCTAGTGATGTGGAATAGACCTGTAGGACTAAGTTCCTCATTGATTGGTGAAGCACAAAATTAGAATATTAAAGTAGAGCTATGCCGCAAAGGCATGAACATCTCTGAGGCATTTTTAATGTAATGAACATAATTTTTTAGGAAAATAAAAATAAACCATTTTTATATATTAATAAAAAAAACAAGTTTTTATTAAAAATGTTTAACTATTCGATTTCTGCAGTTTATAGATATCACTGTACATAGCAAGCTGCAAAAATCTGTTCACATTGACATCCATTAGAAAACTTGTCTGACATTTTTCTCTCCAGCCATTGAGCAACCATCTGATTTAAGGTAGAGATGATCGACTTTCGATTGATCATGCTTGAGTTTAGATGAGCTTGAGTTTAGTTTTAATATTTTTGAGATATTTTTCAGATATACAAAAGATCTACTCAACAAAATTGAGGATCTAACACTCACTTAGGGCCAGATGTATGAAAACTGTTTAGATTACTATGGACAAAAAAGTGAGTTTTAGACCTAAACAGTTTTCATACATGTGGCCCTTAGTGTCAGGGTTGCCATCAGGGCATTATTGGTGGTACTCCTGTCAGGGGCCTTGGTCAAGTTAAGATAACTATTAGAGCAGTGTTTCTCAACTCCAGTCCTCAAGACCCATCAACAGGTCATGTTTTCTGGCTTTCCTTAGCATTGCACAGGTGATAGCACTAATGTCAGTGCATTCTGTGGGAAATCCTGAAAACATGATCTGTTGGTGTGTCTTGAGGACTGGAGTTGAAAAACACTGTATTAGAGGATACAGCAGATCCTTCGACTGTATGAAGCCCTGCCAGAAAAATAAAAAAAGACCTTGTACACAAAAAATAGAACTTTTATTACTATAGTTAAAAAACATTAGACTGATCCTACTCTTGCCCTAAAAAGAAGTTTCATCCAACACCTGGGACAGTTTCCGTTATTTGAACTATCATCAATGTGACTTTTAGAGACTGGCCGGATCAGCTCTGGTTAAGCTTCATCAGCTTTTGCTAGTTTCAGCACATTGCATTTTGGTTTTATTAGCCATATATCATTGCAGTTTGTGAACTCTATTTATACTAACATGGCTATATTGTTTTGAATGGAAAAATGCATTAAGGCACTTGTGATTCGGATGTTCTGGCAATTCCAAATGTGGAAGGGGTTAAGTTACAATGGTCTCAGGAAACAATATTTCCTGGGACATTGCATCTTGAACCACACTCCCAACGTCCCAGACTCTGTTGATCTGCGGCTCATGTGATTGATGGAAGATCCAACCCATTATCATGAACATTTTACTTGTAAAATATCTGTATGGGTTCATTCACACGGCTTATTTTGGGACTGTTTTAAGCCGTATTGATCTGCGTATTTGCGCTACAATACGGCTGAAATCCGTCCCTGTCATTACGGTAATCCACAGTTCTCATAGAAAACTATGGGTTCCCTCTCCTCTCCCCGTTCGGCGAATCCGCAATGGGGGGT